>JAVRBK010000035.1:0-66901 GCA_036250285.1 Pyrocoelia pectoralis | reverse complement strand
AGAATGTACAAAAAAATGATTTTATTTCCATTTGCACCTACAATCACTTTGATAGCTGCACCCCAATGATTGCTTCCTTCTTCATCAATGTCATCACCAGTGCCGTAGATCCCACCTTATCCTCTTCTGACATTACCTTTCTTCTAAAGCAAACTAAGCCAAAAGTAATTTTTGTGGCACTCGACGCTGTAACCACCATCGAAGCTGTAATAGACAATTTGGATTACGCGTTGACAGTTGTCGTCTTCGGCGAGACACAAAAATATATCGCGTTTTCGGACATTTTGGCCTCATACGGCGACGAAATTGAAAACTTCAAACCTTCAACTGCGGAAAACCTGCGCGAAATTGCACTCATCTGCTTCAGTAGCGGAACTTCGGGGTTACCTAAACCTGCAGCTCATAGTCATTACGGACTTATGTATTCGTATGCTAACAACGTGTAAGCTCTCACTCCGTACAGAAAAACACCCTCATTTTATAATTCTAGACACTCTGCATATAACTTTGGATTATCGTTTGGATTTTATTCTCCATACTGGACTTTATTTTCTCATGGTTTAGGCACGTGTGTCTCACAAGGTACCACCCGACTAATTCTGCCAAAATTCGATGCGTCGAACCCTTGGGAGCCGTTCCATCATGAAGTAATAAGCTTAATGGTACAATATTTTTATTAAACGAGTTGGTTTAAGGTAACAACCAGCGTGTTAAACGTCTACCAAGCCATCAAGCTTCTGTCCGTTAAAAAACCGGAAGGTTTAAATACGTCCAGTTTGAGTACTCTCGTCTTAACAGGAGGCATAATATCTAACGATCAACTCTTGAAAGTTAAAGATCTTTTTCCGGGTACACTAATATGTAACGTGTATGGACAGTCGGAGGTTGCTGGATATTTAACTCAATTTCGTCTATCGAGTTTGAGCGATCTGGAGATTTTTTGCAAAAAAGTTTGGTTCGGTTGGTACTGGACTGCCCGGAAGTTCGTATAAAATTGTCGATTTGGAGAGTGAAACAGTTGTAGGACCGTACCAAAAGGGTGAATTGAGAGTGAAAAGCCAGAGTCAACTCAGTTGCTATTATGGTATGGAGGGGGTCGATGTTTATGATGATGAAGGTTGGTTAAGGACTGGTGATGTGGCATACTACGATGAAGATTTTTGTTTTTATATCGTTGAGCGTTTAAAGGAAATGTTTAAATGCAGAGGATTTCATGTGGTGCCAGCGATGCTCGAAGCTCTTTTACTGCAATATCCGCCAATTGCGATGGCGGTTGTTATAGGTATTAGGCATAAGATTGATGGGCATTGGCCTGCTGCAATTATAGTTTTAAAACCTGACTATGAAAATGTAACCACTGATAACATTCACAATTTCTTTAATGGTAGAGTTCAGGATAGAGAAAGACTCAGAGGAGGTTTAAAAATGGTCGACAGTTTCCCGTTGACAGCTTCCGGAAAAATACATAGACGTAAAATAAAGGAATTGTACACTACGGAATTAGAAAATATGCTTATGTGAAAGAAACTATTGTAATTCACTGTACAGGGTGGTTCAAATTGGACACTTTCTTATGGAAACACCCTTTATTTTAAGAGGTAGACCAAAATGGACGTAGGTGTCTGGAGCTCAAATTTATTGAAAAAATCACTGCCGTAAACACAATTTAGCTATCTCCAATCGTTTGGCCACTAGGGGGCGTTTCTCAAATTTAGTCGATTTTTTTAATCCTCCATAACATTCTTATTATTAAAGATAAGTGATTTTGACAAAATCTTTCTTAGAGCACTTTTTTACGTGGAATTCATTGCGATGGCCATTTTTTATACAGGGTGATTGGTTTTTTGTGTACGACCCTAAACTGCATTTTTTCATACGGACCACCCTATATATTTTGGGTTTTTGTAAAGAGAGCAAAATTCCTAAATTTTGATGTATCATTTGTTATATTTATGTTAAATATTACTTTTATGCATTAAAATATTTTGCTTGCAGACATCTAGGTTTCCATGGTTAACAAAAAACGGCAGTATGATTTGAAACGACAATGTCTTAGTTATCTGGAAATTTTAATTAGCTCCAAATATTTTTAATTTGAAATAACAATGTATAAACTGCAATATTGTAAATAATATTTAATATAAATATAACAAGTGACACATCAAAATTTAGAAAATTTTACGCTCTTTTCAAAAACCCTAAAATATACAGGGTGGTCCATGTGAAAAAATGTAGTTTAGGGTCGTACACAGAAAACCAAACGCCCTGTATAAAAACTGTCAATCGCAATGGATTATTCTAAGTACGTAAAAAGTGCTCTAAGAAAGATTTGGCTAAAATCAAGCGGCTCTAGCGGCCGAACGATTGGAGATACATAGCTAAATTGTGTTTACGCCAGTGATTTTTTCAATAAATTTCAGCTCCAGACACCTAGGTCCATTTTGCTCTATCTCTTAAAATAAAGGGTGTTTCCATAAGAAAGTGTCAAATTTGAACCACCCTGTACATACCCACTGAAAGCAAGTTCTAATTATATGCTCAACTTGCACAGGTGTACCATCTCCATCATTCTTCCACAGTTAAAGTTCAAGTTGGCACTTGATTTGAGGAGCTGTATTTCGAGTACCGCAACCTCCGCCATGTTTAGTCCTTTCCGCGCTTCAGTCCCTATACACGCTCAGTAAGGTAGACGATGTTAAATGTTTTGACTAAATTAGTCGGAATATCCGAATTTAATAAAACAAATTGATATAAGAAGTATATTATTTTACGATACTGTGGATTTACAAATTTTACTGAAGCGCGGAAAGGACTAAACATGTTGGAGGTTGCGGTACTCTGTTAATCTACTGAGACCCGGTTTTATAAAGCATACTTAAATACGTGATCAGCTAACGACGTGATTAAGTTTGAATAATGCAACATGATTTGCTAATACGGGTTACATAGGTGTGGTCGTTGATCGTATTAGCATATCGCATTACTTAACCACATTGTCAGCTGATCACGTAGTTAACTATGCTTTATAAATCGGGCCTGACTCTGCTGTATTTTACAGTGACTTTATTACAAACAGTGACGACAAGCGGCGATTATCCGCCATTTAAGAGGCAAAATTGTGGGCGGGTTTATATGAACTCAACGGTGGTATCCTAGCAACGTTTTAAATCAAAATAAAAATCACACGCTGATCAAAGGTAAACACAGTCAGGCCGCCATTAAGATGCAAAATATACCACGGCCAATCAAAATCGATACCACGCTTGTCGTCACTGTTTCTAATAGGTACAGTCACTGTACTGTATTTTACAGTGACTGTATTACAAACAGTGACGCCAAGCGTGGTATCGATTTTGATTGGCCGTGGTATATTTTGCATCTTAATGGCGGCCTGACTGTGTTTACCTCACCTTTGATCAGTGAACTCTATATATAACTGGAAGGCTAACGCCGCGTATAAAATTGACCTGTTCTGTTAGAGTAGGATGGAAGTTGGAAGGGGCATCGCTATCTTCATCTTACTTCAATTCTCTTATGGATATTAAAAATAATGTTTGGTTATGACACTTATTTATGATTAATTTTTAAATGTACAATTATAACATAAGTGTACGATAATTATATATACAAGAGTGAAATTCTTAATATTTTGTGTTTATTTCTCATTATTAAGTATTAACCACGCCTTCGCACGTTTATACAAATGCGTTAGAAAGAAATAGGGATCCACTCACGCACTAGCGGTGCTTGTCTAACAGTCGAGGACAAATTACGAACGCATTTGCAGTAACCGTTATCCTTCCAGTTATATATAGAGTTCACTGCCTTTGATCAGCGTGTGATTTTTATTTTGATTTAGCAAGTTGCTAGGATACCACCGTTGAGTTCATATAAACCCGCCCACAATTTTGCCTCTTAATGGCGGATAATCGCCGCTTGTCGTCACTGTTTGTAATAAAGTCACTGTACTGTATTTTACATTCTTACGCCATCTGTTAGCTTTATCTACTTCATATATAACTAGTTTGTACTTCCAACCGATCCCTCAGTTAACTTGTATTTCGTTTCCTTCGTACTAATAGGTTATATTATAACGTTGTGAAACTTTCAAAAATCACTGAGGCTGAGGGAAGCTAGATTTAAACGGAAAAATTCTTTTATATAATTGTTTTGCATTTACCAAAGAAATTCAACAATTAAATAAGTTTTATATATTGTAAAGAGAATATTTCATCTATCAATAATAATCGTCCTCATTTTCTGATCACCAGGCTTCAATCTTACAATATCAAACTCTATAATATACGGTACTTTACATTTCCTCATATCCAACACTCCGGATTTTAGACTTCATAAAGCCGACTTTAATCTTCGGACTTGAAGCTTCACATTTCAATCTTTAGACATCAAGGTGCAGGGATTCAAATTTACTATCAGACTTCAGCTTTCAAATTACAATCCTCAGACCTTAACCTTTAGACTTCAAATTCTAGACTTACGCCTTCAAACTCGGCAAGACTGGACATATTAGACTCAAGATTCCAGACTTCAGATATCAGACTCTAAACTTCAACATCATTCTCTACATCAGGAACACTAGACTACAGCGTTAAACCTCCTACATCCAGATTTCCGACTCCAAACTTGAAGTTTTATACTTCAGACTTCACAATCTAGACCAAGGTCTATTAATTCACTTAATAGACCTTGAATCTAGACTTCAGACTTTCAACTCTCAAACTGTAAACGTCAGAATTTATACTTCACATAGAACTTCAGACCACAGACCTTAATTTCTAGCTTAAGAATTTAATCTTAAAACTTCAGATTCTAGCCTTTAGACCTCAACTTTTGCACTTTATATCTTTGACCTCAAAGTTAAGGCTTCAGTCTACACAACCAAGACATCATACTTTAATCTCTTTGACTTTACTCTTAAAGCTGTAGATTTAAAGCTTTAGATTTTAAACCACGAATTTCAGAAGTGAAACTTTAAGCTCTACATTTGAAATTTCAGACTTCCACCTCAAAATTTCTGTGCTACGCCTCATACTCTAGGAATCGAACACTTGAGACTTCACATCACAATTTAGGCACTAGGTATCTCAAAACTCACTTAACAAGTTTCAGTTTCTAAATTCTAAATTCTCAAAAATGTACAATTTATTTCCAATTGGAAGTTTCGACCATACCTATACCTAATTTTAATGTGCAGAAGCTATAGTTTAAGTTTAAAGACAAGAGTTTCAAGTATATAATTAACATTTCAAATTTCGAATTTTGAATACTAAATATGTAGGTACCTACATGTTCAGATTTAAATTTCAAATTCGAGAACAAGAATTCAATCTGAAATTTTACACTTGACCTTGAGATTTTCAAATTTCAGTTTTAGGTTCACATTATGTAAACTTCAAATCGGAAAGCTGTTCCGACTTCGGGTACCAAACTTCAACCAACGTATTCAAAACCTCTCAAATTACATTACCCCCAATTTCATATTTCAAAATTCAATTTTAAAAAATTTTTTTTTTTAAATTGAAATGTCAGTGTTCACAGTTCCTAAATAATTGAAGTATGTAACTATAAAAAAAGGTATATCATTTCCCAAGTTTCAATTTCAAATTTTATTTTCAAATATAAAATTTCATTTTTTAAATTAAAAAAAATTGAGTTGAAAAGTCTAATACGAACTATGGAATTTCATATTTGAAATTTAGAGCTCTAAAATGTACCTAAATGTAAATTTTGAAACCGATTTTGTTCAACTTTGAGTTACTCAAGATAAGTTATAAAGCACGGAGTCTAATCGGATTATTGAAACCTGAATATGCGGAAATCATAATGGTATAACTACTGAATCGAAATTAATGAAATTGAATTTTTTTTTGTGCTTGCTTTTCGATCCGTTTGGTTTCATTTTGTGTTTTCTTCATGTTTTGTTAGTTTGCCATTTGACGGACCTTCGGGTTCTCGTTCCTTGTTTGTGGTTTCCCCATGGTTTCACGTTTTGCAATGTGGTGACCTTGAGTCTTAAAATTTTTTAAATTTTTATGAAGTCTACACAATTTAAGGATATAATGTAAATCCCTTTGGGAAATTTTGACTCAATCTTTCATTCGCACTCCATTTCACCGTTCACAACAACTTTAATTTAGATGAAATTTTTAACCTGAGGATGACAATTCTTAATATTATCGAAACATGTAGTACCTATGTAATTTTCAAATTTATTCTTCAATTTGCAACTTTAATCAACTTCAGCTTTAACTTAAATATATATTTGTCTATGGGGAAGGTTTTGTGAAGTTATTTTCCTACATTCTACGTTCCACCCCATTTTGTGTTCTGATTAACACAATGATGGATCCAATCAATTTTAGGCAATGCAATTTTTAAGCCGACCGGCAACCGGCCTGTAAAGGAAAAGAAGTGATATTGGTGTTCAAGTAAAATTTGAAATATGAAATTTTCTTAAAATCTACTTCCATGTGAAATGACAGATAGGAACCCTGCCTATCCAGCACTCTGTTTATTTTCTTCAGGGTACCTATCTTCATTTACTAAGTCTAAAGAGACTAGTAAGATAACGAGAATTTTATAACATAATGACAATAATGTAAAGTGCTTTAACTCATGCTTTCAGGCAAATTATCTGCCCTCGTTTTATCGCATTTTCACTCTCATCACAGTAACTAGGGATAAATCAATCTATTGGGTGTAAGTACATAACCACTGTGCAAATGCAAAGTAAATTAGTTGCTTAATCGAATACTGTTTTTCTATGTGTGCCACTGCTATTATTATAATGGTTCTTTTTTGATATCTATGTCCTACATTGACAATCAAATGTGTTTATTTATTCGTAATGTGTACATTAATATAATAACCACTAATACAAATATGTATAGTTAATGTGCTATAAATGCTATAATGTATTCCTAGAAGAAAATACGTGGTAAACATTTCAAATTGTAAGTATCTATGTACATATTTCTAAACAATTGATAAGAAACTGTTAATTACCAAGAAATTAGAACAGTATGATGGAGCATTATGATCTTTCATACCCCCTTAATTAGTTGGTGCAGGGGCGTAGCTATAGATAATTTTCGAGGGGGGGGGGGGGGGGGTCCTGCATGAGAGTTCGTCAGGTTGAGTCAACTATCCCAATTCAATGATTGAAGAAATTAAGCTGACCATGTGATTTAGAATTTAGTGGCAGAATGTTAACTTATTTCGCCCCCCCCCCCCCCCCCATATACGCCAACTGCGTTAGTGCCCACACAACTTATAATCATAATACATATTATTTAACGGTAACGTTGTAACATAACTAGGTATTTGTGTTTTTCTTTGTCCCTTGTAAGTGGAATTGAAGCGCAACGAGAACGTATGTAACGATAGTACCACATATCTAAAATATATTCACCTAGAAAAAACAGTTAATCTGTATGGTACGGAAAATTACCCCAGCGAATAATTTTAATCCAATTTCGAATGTATTCCACCCTGTAAAGTTGGGTTTATTTAAGATCAAAAATTTGATGAGAACATCAATCTGTAAGAATGGCATCAGAACTTAAATTCTCTCACGTTTCATACCTCATTTCTTTCTTGCCTGGATAATCTTGAGAGCGGGTATTTGAATAAAAATGATAGCATGTCATCATTCTGAAAGTAATAATAAGTTTTATTTATTGTATAACACTTTTAATGGTCAAACTATTATTAGAGTAATTCTACAAAGTGCGGTGGTGGTAACAATTGTTTGTTCTCTCATATATTAATATAATGTATTCTAAAACGCCAAGAGTATCATATACCTAGTTAGGAAAAAGTCTTGTGTTAATGAGGCATGAAGATGCGCAGGTGATTTAAGCATTCGTAGGGCAATCGTTTAAAAGCAATTTAATAAGGAATAAACTGCACTATTCATTTATAAAATTAATAGTCCGCTCCTACGGGCGATAAGAAAAATTAACTGTGAAAATCTCGAGGTTTAAGCGAGCGAAAGTTCAAATTTAAGAAAATTCAAAGACTAAAACCTCAGTTTTTTAAATCAATGATCATTTTCTTACTATTGCATTTGATAGAGAATCAAAATGCCATGGGCATATTTTGATATTACACGTTCCTATACCTATATCATTAATAGTTTCTGACTTGTTTCTTGTTTCCATTTTATTGCATTGCTATCATTTTTTCGAATTGTTTTAGTAGTCGTCCATGACCTTTTCGTAATGGAATTTTAAACAAGTCTAGTATAGTGGCGTAAATCCGTCACCTGTCATACGTTAACACTAAGTTTTTCAATAATCGAAAAATGGCTAGCAATGGTTTTACACATCCAGGTTTTTTGGAATCTTTATGGTGAAATGGACGCGGCACGAACGTTCATTGAAGTTAGTCAGTAAGTTATGTTCTAATCATTTAACGCGATAGACCGAAGAATTAAACTTATGTAACTAAAACTATCCCATACCAAATAGGTACTTAACGTATGAAAAAACTTAAAAATTACAACACGGTAACGAAGTAGTTATTCACAAAGACATCAACAATGAAAAAAGATAATCATCCATAAGAATTCAATGGTTAATAAAGAGACAACAACGGGATTAGGTAATTTGGAAAACACAAACTTAAGAAAATAACAGCATCAAGCGACATCTTCGGTAGCAGAAGCTCATCTCAGAAGAAATCTTCCAATTATGATATTCATGGACGGTAAGTGTCAGTAAAATCAAATCAATTCAAAACCTTCTCTTCTTCAACATATGCTCCAAATGGGCGCCTTCATGTTCCAAACACAATTCAACTCTTTTTCTTAAATGTTTTCTTGTGGAGTTTCGCATGACGCGATACTGTCCATTTCACCAAAACTAACAATTAGATTTCAAAAACCGTGAAGTGTAAAACCATTGCGACCCATCTTTCGATTATTGAAAAACGTATGTTACCGTTTGTGTCACTAGATTTGTTTAAAATTCGATTGCAATATGGCCATGGCCGACTGCTAAAAAAATCCGAAAGAAATTGTGCCAATGCAATGAAATGGGAAAAAGTCAAAAAGCGTTGAAGATAGGTATAGGAACATAAAATACAAAAACATGCCCAGTTTGATTCTCTATCAAATAGAATAAGAAAATAGTTATTTCATGTATAGCATTGTAATCGAAAAAATCTAACTCGAGATTTTGATGAATCTCGACGTTTTGGGCCCCCTGGCTCCAAACCACCATCTTTGAAAAATGTTTGTTTGTGGGTGCGTGCGTGACGACTGTGGGGCCTAAACTATACTAGGGCAATTTTGATGAAATTTGAATATAAGGCCTTCATCGCTTTATCAAAATTGGGCCAAACTAGGGGCGTGATTTTGGGCGCAAAAATTTAAATTTTAACCATTTTCCTTGATGAAAAGTTAGGAGACATGGTTAGATGCAAGTAAAACGCCGTTCTTCGGTATTGTTAAATTCAAAATGGCGGCCAATATAGCAATTCTCACAGGTTTTTACTTTTTAGGCTCTAACTCAAGAACGATTTCACATACTTAAAATTTGAACCAACGGATGGGCAGAACTTTTAGTTATAATTGATAAAGAAAAACTTAACGTGGCCAATTTACTGGTGCCTAAAGTTCGTCGAAAATTCAAAATCAAGTTTCTAAAAATCTACTCCAAAGATTTTTTTTATTTTTTTGAAATCAGAAAATCAGAAATCGTTTTCTGATTACAACGATACTACACACTATACCTACGCTTTATTTATTTTTTTGAGTTAATACGCAAAAATTATTTTACTTAATACCTACTTACGTGATTTTATACCGGGTGTTACAAAAAGCTGTAGGGGGTTACGCATATATGGATTCTACATCTGAAAAGAAGTCTAAAATGTTCGGTAACATTTTTATGATTTCTCCTTACTTTAGCCGTACCCATATGCGTATTAATACCGTATATGGCCGTACCTAATCAGCAATTTTGTATTTTTTTGGAAATAATTATTATTTCAAAAACCCTTCAAGATATTTTTATGAAATTTGGTATGTCTTCCTTTCTCAGAAGTTTAAAATTTTCAAAAATATTTTTTTTTCCAAAATTATCAATTTTCAAATGGCGCACATTCAACCATTTTACAGCAAAATTCCATGAAAACTACCTACTAAATAAAATTAAGTATTAACAATAAAAGTACCAAAAATGTTGTTTCTTGCACAATTGTATTAAATAAATAAATAACAGTTGACTAAGAAGCGTAGGTAATGCTTGCAACACTACTTCCCCTGACATAAAGAAATCACGTGATTCTAACACTGTGGGTATTAAAAACGAGACTATTGTTATTATTATTAGCAGAGGCGGATTTACGAATTTGCCGCCCCTAGGCTGGAAATATTTGGCCGCCCCTCATCTACAGTAATTTTCGCTAAAATATTGTATTATTTTTTATTGGTGTCCTATTTTAGCCTTTTAACCACGCCCCAGCGTGTTTAAATCGCGTTTTTTAAAACGCGCGTGTTTTAAAGTTACCATGCCAACATCAACAAATTTGAAAAAAATTAAATTCTATTGGCTATTGATCTGACAGGAGTACTTTGTTATGTCAAATAAAATGACAGATTGCAAATTAATTGCCGTTTATTGGTTATTGATCTGACAGGAGTACTTTGTTACGTCAAATAAAGTGACAGATTGCAATAAGTTAATTTCCGTTTTTTTCATTTCCATGACAACGAAAGGTATACTGATTTCACATTAGGAATTCAACCATTTCACAATATTAGTTCTTTTTTCCATTTTAATACCAGATTTCAAAGTGAACCAATAAAAAAAATAGCGTAAAGTATTCGTGGATAACTGGTCTTTAAAACACTTGCTCTATTTCAAGCACTCCGGCTGCGCCGTCGCGCATGTTTTAAAGACCTGTTTATCCACTTATACTTTAATATACTATTTCATATGATTTGAATTTGTTTAGATGTCATTTTATTATTTAATCTCTTGAACCCCAACATTTACCGCCCCCTAAAATTTGCTGCCCTAGGCTATAGCCTTTCTAGCCTTATGGTAAATCAGACTCTAATTATTAGATAACAATTCATTTCACATTGAAATAACGCAATTATAACCATTTTATAATATCTATGGAAAGAAATAAGTAGGTAGGTACTACATGAAAACTTACCACTCTTCGCAACCCTTCCGTGGAATGTAAAATACTGAAGGTTAAAATTAGTGGTACATAAACTTTCAACGCTATTACACCCGGTTTATGGAATTCATATTGACCAAATAATTGTAAGATGAGCATAAATGTGTTCAAAACATTAATTGCAAGCGAGGTGAGTAGCCAAACGATAGTAATCGGGCCGAAAACTTTATTTAAAGAATCAAAAACCAATTTAAATTGCGAATAACTTCGCATGAATTGTCTTACTCTACATCAGCGGTGGATGGGCCCAGGGGGAAAAAGGAATTTTCCCCCTGGGCCGGTAAAATTTTTAAAAATTGGGCCGGTAGAATCTAAAACCATAGTCTTATTTTAAAATAGAATTAATATTTTACACCACAGAAAAATTGATGTCAAGACATCTTTTGACGATAACAATATAACATAACGATGGGTAAGGGTAATTCGAAACTACCTATAATAAATTAATACCTTATCCTGGACCTTATCGCATTGTTGCCATTCTGTGTAAGTAAATAAATCAATACATAGGTAGAATACATAACATCTCAGTTTAGTACAAAGTACAATACAGCATCTTTACTGGAAATTATACAGGGTGATTTCTAACCTTCTAACCAAATTGAAAGGGCAATTGGGGGAGAACAACATATAGTTAATTTTTTAATAAAATTTTGATCAAATTGTAATAATAAGAAAGTTGCAAGTGTTTAAAGTGCTTAGAAACTATTGAGCTTTTTTTATAAAATTTGGTAATAATTTACATTTTGAATTCAAATTTGAAATACTTGAGAGTTAAATAAACAAAGTTCAGTTAAAATTTTACTAAAATTTTTATAAGATTAAAGTTATGTCTATTTAAATTGTTCTTTCAAATACACAGTGATGGGTGTTCATTTATTGAAAGCACAAATTTGTGTATTAACCTCTTTTTTGGATTCTAATAACTTTGAAAATGTAAAACAGAATAAGATCCCAAATAATGTTCTGGAAAATCTTTGGCAAAAAATTATTCCATTCAATAATTTAGCAACACGCACGAGCAATTATAAGAGATTTTTACTTTCGCCAACAACTGGGAAACATTAAAATTGACCTTAGAAGAATCTTATACCAACCTTGGACGATTCTGAGGAAAAAAATATTTTCTACAAAAATGATCGAAATTGTGCGACCTGTTGCTACAAATAAAATATAATTTATATGAATTATACGAATTTCTTCTGACTTTATCAATTTCACAAGTGGAATGTGAGCGTTTCTTCTCTTTGTTGAAAGTTATAAAAAACAGACTAGGATTACTAGGAAATAGATTGTCCAATGATCATTTAGAAGCCTTTATGTTGATGAGCACAGAAAAAGCGAATTTGAGTACAATTTTCAACATTCCCATTTTTCTTATTAATTTTTTAGCAACTTTCGAAATTTTATACCAATTTACATGATCCTTACCTAAATAAAATGAAACTCTTTTTTTCTAATTCGATATTTTTACCGAAGTAACAATATTTTTAACTATTAGTCTATTACTGATGAAAAACACTCATTATTATCAACATTATTATCTACTATTAGTCTAAAAAAGTTCGGCCTGCATCAATATTTGCTTTGGGCCGCTTCCTCTATTTCATAGGCCGGTTTAGGTTACTCCATCCACCGCTGCTCTACATGCAATATTTCTATTTGTATCTTTCATCAAATATCGTTTAAAATTATCTAGGTGTCCTTGAAAGAGGGTTTTTAATAAATTTCCAACGTGTTTAAAGTTAATTAGTATCCCCATCTCAATATAAAAACTGCATATATCTATCGACACTAAAAATATATTTCTTTCTTGCATGTTTGAAATATAGGCACAAAATAAAAGAAAAACACCGAAGATGTAGATAATTATATGGGAACGTTGCTTCTGGACCACTGATTTTGTTAAAATAATTTCTGACGTTAATTCTTGCCAGTTCATGAGTTCTAAATTCACGAGCCTAACGCATTCCTGTAGAGTTTTTGAAGTAAATGCAACTTGTAAAATCATCGTGCAAGATCTGAAACACGTCAAAAAACTTATTGTTGTAGATGTCCATAAGAAGAGATCATTATTCTTGCTAGTAACACTTAGGGCATCTTGTGCATAGTGAATAGTGCCTAACGTTAATGTGATTGTAACCACTGTAACCATCACATTCATTCGTTTCAATGAAAGGAGCTCAATTTTAGAGCCCACCGCATTATGGTTGCATTTTAGAATGAAGCGGGGCAACCCCAACAACCCCCCAAGGTATATAATATCTTTAAGAACACACGAGATGCAGTTTTCTTCCACCATCGTCACATTCGTCACTTCTGAACAGAACCGGATAACTGAAGACACTTCAAATAATGGGGCATATAATGTAGATCATTATTGCAATGTTCTAAACGCATTATAGTAATAGTAATAATAATCATTTGTAAATAGATTGAAAATGTTTTTCGTTCATATACACGAAACACGAGAGACGACAATGAATAAGGAGGTGGCTAAAATTGATATTATTATCTATCAATGCTTATCATTATTTGTTACTTTCAGTTGGAAGGGTTGAATTTTCTATAAACATGCTAGAAGGAATTGATTATTTATGAAACAGATTTTCTATTCTTGAATGAGGATAAATTTCATATCAAAAGGAGCATATTCGATGTTTTACAAAAGATATGCGAAAGCATGGCATTGCCCATTGAAAATCTTTACCACCACACAGTGGCGTATTGGTAAATTAAAAAGCACCGGAACGGCCGAAAGAAAAATTTATTTCCCAAAATAAAAAAATAATTGTCATTCTCAGTAAAAAAAACAAGTATCAAAAGGCCCAAATTCTTATAGAATTTTAATTTTAACCAACTTCAAATCTGTAACTAATTTATTATGGCATATACTACTTATATACAATATATATGTATATAACCACCCCCTGCCCACTTCAGACACAACCACGCCGGATTCTGCACAAATGACTCATTGTTTTTCTTTCCACCCTTAAGGGAGATGGGAGTGGAGAGGGTGACGGACAATTTGTAAATCACGAAAAAATGTTAGAGGAAACAAAAGTAAAAAAGATCGTTTTTCTGCGGACGTGCAATTTTCCCCCTTTCCACCCCCAAAAAAGGGGTTGTAGTTGGGAGTAAAATTTGCAATTTGAGTATCGTTTTTTATGGAGAATCCAAAAGTAATAAAAAATAGGTGTTCCCATTTAAGTTTTGAAAACTCACCCCCGCTCCACCCCACAGGAGGGGTGAGGGTGATGTTTACGTATCATGACTCAATAGGTTTCAACAAATAAAGGAAACGTATTTTTTTCTGTTTGTAATTGGACGTGTCGTTCTCGAGATATTAAAGGGTGTATATTTTGACTTTAATGGCATCCCGACGGCGAACGGGTGATCCGATCAAAAAATTTACCAGCGATTTGGAATCAGTGAAGAATTTCCTAAAGATGACACCACTTCCAGCTTTCTAAACCCTGTAACATCGACCAACGCATAGACACACAGACACACAGACACACAGACATCCGGATGAATTTAGTAACCAACTTTTTGAAGTTGGTTGAAAATTTAAATTTTAAAACATATACATATTAAAATATAAAATATAGGTTATAGAAACTCCAAAATAAGATCACCGACATTTTCTTTGTTTGCCTCTGCTTTGTTTGGTGGTCGTAGCGGATCTATGAGGCCACAACCATGTTTTTACGTAAAATAATAGGTTCCATATTTCCAAAAGTAGCCCATGAAGTTTTATAAATAATAAATTTGGAACATGACCACTTAGAATGCGTAATGTTCTCCCCGTTATTCTTGCCACTGAAACCACGCTCGCATTCAGAAGAACTAAAAGCTATTATTTTGGAAAAAAACTCCAAATATCTTACGTCCATCACAAGCCAAGTAATCCCTAATTCCATTTATATTTTCCCATAAGGTAAATTAAAGTGTTGACACTAGCAGAGAGATTCTATTTCTTTATCGCCAAAAAAGGTACCGGAACGCGTTCCGGCTGTGAAAAAAAGTAACGGAACGCCGCCGTGCCGTTCCGGTGCGTCCCGGCCCCAATACACCACTACACCACATTAAAAAACTTGGTACACCCGCTATAAAAAAATCACAACGACGCAATTGAAGTTTCTAGTCAAATTAGAGCCTGTGCAGATAGTGAGCAATGCGTACTGTAGAGTCGGAGTTATAAACTGTTGAATTTTTCTAAATAACCACGCTTAGTAGGTCCAGTTAGGCACCGTAAATTAGAGTTAATAATTCGCTTAAAGCGTAAACAGTATAAAATTTTAAATATTGAGTACCCCGATTTAGAATTAACAATCTCTAAACTTACTTTGTGAAATTTGCCATAATAAATACAAGTAATTCCACAAATGTAATTAAGAATAATACATAGGTATTAATTATAATACATATAAAGTATAAATTATAATAAAAATTAGTGGAATTAGTTGTATTTATTATTACAATTATATTACCTTATACATATTATTTCATAATTTATTATTCTTCTCTTTTTTGTAATAATGTAATGCCTAATGTAATAGAATTTCTTACCCTTTTAGATAGATAAAAAACCATTGTAAGTGTACAAAATTACAACTGTGAGCTATCCCGGAGTAAACAAGATAAACACCCTTAAACTACATTCTATCATTAGAAGAAGCTGCAATTTAATAACTCAAAACTACGTACATACCTATTACACCCACACCTAGACCTAAGCAATCTCCTGACAGTTAACACGAGTCAACTTCATTTGATAATTATTTTTGCACTTCATTACCCTATTTCTAATCACTATTCCAGTTCTGGTTATTAGTAACTAATATCTCTGACTTTATAAAAAAAAGTAATATTTAATTTTGATTCTGTAGTGGCATGTGAAGTTCAAAAAAAATTTGGTCACGTTTCTGTCTGAATTCTTCAAATGAATTTTACTGAAAAGGAGAGGAGGAGGGACATCATTCAAACTGATCATCAAATAAATAATGATCTCCAACTCAGTTCAACCAAAAGGCTTGTAGTGTCCTAATGTATTTATTTTCCATTGTCTAACATTTTTTACTAATCTAAGTATTTCTGTTACATCTTAGTTATTCCACTGCGTTTTGTTTCTCCAACATAGCGTTTAATAACGTATACACGGAGAAAGAAAACTTAATAAGCTATAAACAAATAAAATTAGGACATCAAAATTTAGCTTATAATGTATACTTACCTTCATGAAGTTGGTTAATGTTAAATAACCAAATCCGCTGGCCCAAATTTTGACCGATTTTTGTGCTCTAAGCATAATAAATAGAATACCCTTCTGTATATTGTTATCTGTCTCACATAGGTGCCATCCACAGAAGTATATTGCGTCCGATAATTCCAAACTCTGAAAATGTATGGTTTGGAATTGTTCGTTAGTGGTAGTGAACATGGCTTACGTGAATAATTAATTCGTTACCCATGTAACAATAAATTAGCAACGCACATAAATGACCCATTAGATAAGTAAATGCATCTCCGACCAATTCCGGTATAGCTGTCTGAAAAAAATAAGCGGTGAAAGGTATATGTCCATTACAAGTGAAGCGAATTCAGTGATAAAACCGGCCAAAGTAGTGATATTAAAAATAATCACTAATGGTCCAAAAAAATGGCTAAAGGATTTGGTTCTGGCGTGAGGTGGTATTTGGCCCAGGATTAAAGAATCTAATAGTACGGGATCAATGCAGAAATATTAGGACCAATCTCGTATTTTTTGGTGAACCCTAAAAATGCATCAACCCGGAACCTGGAATTGAAGTTTTGTAAGTGTGTGGTGGGTAAATAAATAAAAAATGTCAACATTGTAACTAACAGGTAAATTCATAAAAAGACTCGAAGCCTCCCTTTATATTATTTAATCTCCAGAATTAAGTTACGTAGTAAAACAATGTGATGATAGACGATGGGATGAGGTGACGTTGTTATGTTTTTTATATATAAGGCGCCGAAGCACCTGACACGTGAGCCAATGCAAAACTCACAAATTGAAATGTTGAGAGAAGGAATACCAGGGTTTATTTAAAAACCATCTGGGACCATTACATCCTTGGGATAGTGGCGATCATCAAACAGATGTTAAAACATGAGCCAATGCAAAACTCACAAGTTAAAATTTTTTTATGAAAACGGAATACCAGGGTTTATTTATTAAAAACCATCTGGGACCATTACATCCTTGGGAAAATGCCATTTTCTCAAGGATGTAATGGTCCCAGATGGTTTTTAAATAAACCCTGGTATTCCTTCTCTCAACATTTCAATTTGTGAGTTTTGCATTGGCTCACGTGTCAGGTGCTTCGGCGCCTTATATATAAAAAACATAACAACGTCACCTCATCTCATCGTCTATCATCACATTGTTTTACTACGTAACTTAATTCTGGAGATTAAATAATATAAAGAGAGGCTTCGAGTCTTTTTATGAATTTATCTGTTCTTGCTCCCTTATTTTGAGTACCGAACCACCCTTTCATGATGTCATTGTAACTAACCTAGGTAGCTGTTAAAGCACAATAATAAAACACACATTCATCGCTCTAACATACCTACTGAAAACTGGCTGCTCTCCCTATTATCACACTACACTGCATGCCGGACTCGAACGGCAAACTTGTATTACTAGAAACTGTGGTATTCTGGCGCGAAATATGAGATTGCCAACTGCCTCGGTAAACTAAGAGAAGACCCTGGTCCTCAAGTGAAGCAGCTCTAATCCAAGTCAATTATTAGCATTTGGGAACTTACGATTTACGAACATAAATTTTGTTGTTGGGGAAGTTGTCAATAAGATATCGTGGTCTAGATCTTAACAATTAGAAAATTAAATGAGGACTGTACAAGATGTAATAGTAGAGGACCGTATTGCTCTATTGTCTCTTATTATAAATGCAGTAGAGTAAACACCAAACTAGCGCAGTTCAATATCAAGGCTGTCATCAGCAAATGGCTCTTAGGATTTCGGTATCTAAGAATACCTCCATTTTGGCTAAACTTTCATATCATCCGTATGACGTCTGTGGCATTGTCCATACGAAAATTCCTAAGATTATTTTTGTACGAATTTTAAAGTGAGCTCATAAGCTTTCTTAAGGAGTGTTTAGTAAGGGACAGTCTGCCTAAAATAGCGTAAGTACGCATTTACGTTTTTACGCGTTGTTTCCGCTCATGGGGACCTACCATTTATACTTCACGAATTACAATGCACTTTTGGCCGATAAGATATTATTAGACGACGAGGATTCAAAGAACCGTAAAAACGCTCGTGCAGAATGAGGACAGCAAAGCTCAAATGCGTTAATCAAAATGCTAACGCTTTAATTTAATGAAGCAGCAACAGGCAGCATTAAAAGAACAAGTGAGTTTCGTTTAGTTACTAAAGAACGAGACGCCAATGACTGAACCAAAAATCAAAAATATAAGGGTTTTTCAGCTTGCTAAAGATCAATGGGAACGATCTGCTAAGAAGCTCATTGGACAAAATAAAGGCATTATGAAGGAAAAATATTCATAGTTAAGCCTGTACAAATATCCAAAATTGGTGTCCCATTTGTAGGATGTTCCAATTTTGCATTTGAAACTAATAACTATAAGGCCACACTCACAAACCTCGAAAAATCGAAAGAAAGGAGACCTGACAATAAAAAGCCAAAATCTTGCCCAAAGTGTAGAGGGAACCAATAGTACAAATTTAGAAAATGAGAGTGCAGTATTTCTTCAAAAACTGGTCACATTTCCGTCATCTAACGTTGGAGAAACAAAAAAATTCACCAAATATCACTGCCACTCACAGTTATCATCTAGGAAAAAAACGGTATGAAGAAAAGAAGCATCCGCCGAAGAAATCAGTGAAATTATTAGCAGAGAAGATACATGACAAATGAAACCAATCTTAAAATACGCGGATATAAAGCGCTATTGCGCCTAATTATTTTATATTGTTAAATTAAAGTATTCGAGGAAAAACGACGAGGCAAAACGACGAGACAAAACAAAGAGGCAAAACGACGAGACAACACGACGAGGCAAAACGACGAGGCAAAAGGACGATGCAAAAACGACGAGGCAAAACGACGAGACAACACGACAAGGCAAAATGACGAGACAAAACGAGACGAGACAAAAGAGAATAAAAAATAATGAAAGTAAGTTAGATTTGCTTTTGTGATCGTATCAGTGTTTCAACGTCTTGTTGATTAACGATTCCTACTAATCCTTGAATAAATACTTCGGGCGCGGGGGCCGTGTAATTTTGAAAACACTCGATACTATATTTGCTTTCGGGTGGACCTTTACACAAATAATAGTATATTATTCAACGAGCGTATAATGATGGCTATTGTTCACGAGGTGAGTTTATGGCCACGAGCCGCAGGCGAGTGGCATAAATTACCGAGAGAATAATAGCCATTATACGCGAGTAGAATACTATACTTTATCCACGACTATAAATGTTAATTCAATTGAAATATTTATTTGAAAATTCTCTAATTGACTGTATTGGACGGTTACAATGGAAATATATAAAATAACAGTGAGTAATATTCATTACTCACGTTGCTAATGACAATAACTTATTAATCACTGATAGTCGTGAATAAACAAATAAATATTTGATAAGTTGGTACCTAAAAATGTTCAAATCAATCACAGAAAACAATCAACTTATTTCCAATTATAAATTTGGCTGTACGCTGTAGGAGAAAACATTCAACGGTAGACTATACAAATTAAAGAGAGGAAAGTGTGAATAGAAAATGGTGTGCTCTACTATATCATATCCATATGGATGTGGCTAAGGCCTTCGAAGACCTGACTCATAAACTGTGCTAAATATTAGTAAAACACTTTGTAGATCATACTTTTAAATAGTACGTTAAAACGTAACTAAAAGAATCTTCAGAATCAAATAAATAAACGCCGGAGGACCACAAGGTAGTGTACTGGGACCAGTAGGTATTATATCTTCTCCACCGAAATATTCGGACGGCATTGCACTACCAACACATATACTTGGTAAAAATATTGCAATATCATCAAAAAAGCTACAACCTGAATGGACAAATAAATGGAAGATAAAATTGAACGAACTGATAAGATAAGTTTAGTTTACTCAGTTTCCCCTTGAGTTATCGGGCACATCTTCCAATTTTTAGGGACTCGTTACAATTCTCAAATCCTTGGCCAAATGTGTCCTATGGAAAATATTTTTCCAGAATAAAGATATTTTTCTGCACTAGGGTAGACGATCATGGATATTTGATGCCAGATGCGACACTACTTACTGCAATAAATGCACTCAGGCAAATTGCGCCAATTCCAATTAAAAACTGTATCAGAATAAAGAGGGAGAAGCAACTGTTTAGTTCTTCGCACACCCTGGAATACAATTTGTCAATCTCCAGATCAGAGGAGTAGTGCACTTACCCAATTAAGTGATTATGTTTTTGAATACAATAAGCAATGAACTTGGCTTTGTCGGGAGCAGACTCAAAGTTATTTAAAATATGAGCACGCAACAACTTAAATTGAGCAACGCAATTATACAACAAACTAACAAAGAATATGTCGGTTGTGCAAATATTTATAACTAATTCAACCGTCAAAAAGCTTTGCCAGCAGTACAGAATTCCATAATGTACTGGATGGTCATTCCAAGGAAATGGAAAAGATGTTATCAACGGTGTGTTCTTCGTGATTATTGTTGTTGCCATATATTGCATTCCGCATATGAAGGCAGCCGATATATAAAAAACGCAAAAGATAAAAAATTTTCGGCTCTCCTTCCTCAATTCCATATCCAAGGCAGGTCCGGCCTTATTCGAAGGTTCGAACTCATAATAAACGATATGTAAAACTTTTACTAAGCGCTTCCTATAAAAGAAGGCCAATATGTGTCTCATGGTACTCTGAAAATGTAATCTATCAAAATCACTGCTCGAACAATTTCTTTCTCATACCTCGATTACAACAGTCAGTTTAGTTAGACCATTAGCAGCGGCACCTAAATCGACATTCTCCCTTGTTATATAATAAAAATTTCCATACATAATAACTACGAAACTGACAACAACCAACCAATTGATGACAAGAATTAAATAGTTGTGACTCTCGGGCCATGCGGAAACAATTTCTAAAAGTACCTTTGATGGTAGCATTAACCATTTAACGCCATCTTTTACAACATGCAGGGGAAGTTTTGTACGACCCATCTCGTAAAACACAACTGAAACGAAGATCCAAAGTCTGGCCGGTTGCAATTAATTGCTGGAGGGATAATTATTATCGTTTTTTCGACATAATTGTCTAACTAAAATAGTGAACAATTTGGCCGGTTCCCACGATATTTTTGTAATTGCTCTTTCATTGATTAAATTTGGTTTTTCTTATAGGTACATTTTTTGACCTAGACCGTTGATTGAAATATTATCAACATTGTATCATTGGCAAAACTAACTCGGCATGTGTTCAGTTTCCCATATAATCTTATGTATTGAAGAGGTAGGTACATACAATTTATCATTGCATTGGAAATGAGGAGAGGTTTTGGAAAACTCTAAGAACTGCTGTCTAAGGTATTTCCTACCAACCTAGTCAAACAACTTCTTCCTCTATCCTCGACTGTTAGTCCCAAAAAGGTATTATAGCTCAATAGACTTTTCTTAGTGTCCTGTAACCGTTCTCAGCTCTCGCCTCTCGCGATTTGTGGGATTTCGGCTCCTACCCCTAGCCACGTTTCAATTTACTTAGTCTCTTTCCCAAATCCTCCTGGCGGCTACATTTTTGAGTAATGAAAGGAAATGGTTCCAGGAAAAATGATCGGCCGTTCTCTAACTCTTCATCTACACATTGATTCTCAGGAACGACCTTGTGGCGCGACACTCAACGTCCAACGAATCATAACGTGATTGTGGTTAACCAAAATCTCAAGCGGACTATTGCCGAACTGACCATATGGGTGCCAAATCCGCCCCAAACGTCTCGATCTCAGTTTGACTTCTAGAGTGCATCAAAATAAAAGTCTTATTAAAGTCTAATAATGGCGTAAAACCCAAAAATTTCTCGGTAACCTAAACAGCTAGCCATACATCCCAATAGAAAGGATAGCTTCATTAGTACTGCAGTACTGAACCCAAACCTGAATTCAACACAACTGGGCGTTGTCAGGCGGGCGGTGGCATCTGGGCGGCGACTACTGGGTGGCAAGATCATGACTTTTACATTATTTCAATAACATTTAAACTACAAAATTACTTTGCGAGATTTTTACTGCAAAGTCTGCTATATAAATAGAGTAGGTAAGTAAGTAATAATTGATATGCGCCCATACAGTACACCAATAAGAGCTTCAATCTCCATATTTTGTACAATCTGCTGCTTGATAAAATCAATGAGTTGATGATCTTATTGCGATTTAGTTTTTCCGCAATTTACTCCAGAGAGTTTGTATTTCTGTGATGCTATCCTGTGATGCTATTATAAAAACATTTGACTGCTTAATGTAATCTATTCCTTCCTATCAAAATGGTTGAAAACGTAGATTGAAATGAAGACCACCTTACCAACCTACTGCATACGTTTGGGGACAACTCGGTATGGACAAATACCAAGATGTCGAGACCTTGCTGCAGCAACGTGGAGTAAATTCCTTCTGGTTTTGGGTAGGATCTTGGTCACCCTTCTACCGTTCCTTAAACGGTATTTTTAGAGATACCAGATAGAGCTGTCAGAATTGCGCCAAGTTTACCGGTCGTATGAAAAGGAAACTTTGTGCGCTTTTCGTGGGGGTTTCGCTTGATAGCCCAGTGTATGTTTGAGTGTTTGAGGCTAATGTTTTACCACGGCTGATACATTTGTGTTTGGTTGAGTTTCTGAAGTCGCCTCGAACCGTTTTTTGTAAAGGTATTGAGATAACCACATTTGGGATGCCACCGAACTTTACAAGATTTGGTGACATGTAAGAAAATCTGGAACGGTTGGCAATGTTATTTTTTTGTTTAGTTGCAAGAGGGAGCGCTAAAAACGGGATATGTATAGCCCCTAGAGATATGAATGCTGACGAACTTTCAAAGTTCAAACTGTAAACATCGTTACACTATTTTTTTGTATTGTGTTAGTGCAATACAGCTTGTACTTTATTTCAAGGTAGTATCGATTTTAATTTAATACTTTGCATTTGTTTCACAGGTTTCACCGCGTAACTGGATATTTGTTGTATGTAAAATACGTACAGTCGTACAGACATGTAATTTTTGCCTAAATGATTCCCTTGCAGTTTAACAGTTTGTTAAAAACCAACTTAAATTTCGAATAAGTTCACATTGAGCGCGCATTTGGATTGAGCGCGCGCTTTTTGTTTAAGCGTGCATTTGGGATTGAGTGCGCATTTTTTTATTTGGGCGCGCGCGTTTGAGCTTGAGCGCGCCCATTTTGGTTCAAGTGCACGCCTCTTCGTTTGAGCGCGCGTTTTTTATTTGAGCGCGTGTTCTTTTGTACGACCGCGCACTTTTTGTTTCAGCGCGCATTTGGGTTTGAGCGTGCGCGTTTGAAATTGAGCGCGCGTTCTCTATTTGAGCACGCGCGTTTGCGTTTGAGTACGCGCTTTTTTGTTTGAGCACACGATTTAGTTTAGGCGCGTTTGTGTTTGGGCGCGCGTTTAAAAATTACTCGGAATTTACTTATTTATGCGCTACTTCGCAATGCGCACTGGTCGAATTCTCACGATTACGACGTTTGGGGATTTTGCAACCGATGATTCCGGTCTCGTTGTCTCACCGGCGTCGCCGTGGGTTCTGTATGGCTATTGCTAACTGGTAAAAGGGTTACTCGCTTTGTATAAAAACTTATAATGTTTAACACACATGCGGTTTACGGTAGCTTTCATTTGTATAACATTAGTTTCTCTCAGGGTCATTATTGGATACAATTTGACTCAAAATAAAACATAATTATTAGGTAGGTATTGATAAGAGGGCGATATTCTATTCTTCTTTTGTAATTAACTGATCGGGTGAATTGAATGCCGCGCGAACCCTAACTATATTATTTAAGGAATTGGTAAACGTTTGTACAAATAACGGTTTAATTCCTACCCGTCTAGACTCTAGATAGATAAAAAACCATAGTATTATCAGTTATCCCGGAGCAAACAAGATAAACACTCTTAAACTACATCCTATCATTAGGAGAAGCTGCAATTTAATAACTCAAAACTATGTATACCTATCACACCCACACCGAACGAATCTCCAAAGAGTTAACAAGGGTCAACTTCATTTGATAATTATTTTTACAATTTGGCAACCATGGTGTGTAACGGAAGAAAATTCATTTATTTCATACTGACTAGTAATCTGTTTTACCAGACTCATACGAGTCTGGTAGGTAATATACGATTTTTTTAAAATCGGCCAGAAAGTAGTACTTTCCGGTTTATTTTTAGGTCAGAAAATCTCATTTTGTCGGACCGAGCTAGAAAGTTATTGTGATAGTCCGGTAAAAGGTTTTACCGGACTCATTTTTACTTTCCGGCCTAGAATGGTCAATTGTTCTGCCCGTTACTGGCCGATTTAAAAAAAAATATTGTACGTAATACGTCCCAAAAGTGCTTTTACTGGACTCGCAGGCTTGCAGGACTCGCCTGCGGCTCGTCCTGTAATTTGCCTACTTGTCCAGTAAAAGATCACTTTCGGGACTTGTTACGTAAACTACTATACCCCATTCCATTTCTAATTACCACTACAATTCTGGTTATTACTAACTAATATCTCTGACTTTATTATAAAAAAAGTATCTAATATTTAATTTCGATTCTGAAAAACCCTCCTGAAAAAAAAAAGTTGAGGGCACGTGGCACCATTTTTGAACTTCTTCCAAAAAATGGTTCATAAGTAAAATTTGATATCGTTTTTGTATGAATTCTTCAAACTTCAAATGATTCAAACTGATCATCAAATAAATAATGATCTGCAACTCAGTTCAATCAAAAGGCTTATAGTGTCCTAATGCATTTATTTTGTCTAACATTTTTTACTAATCTAAGTACTTCTGTTATATCTCAGTCATTCCACTGCGTTTTGTTTCTGCAACATGGCGTTTAATAACGTATACACGGAGAAAGAAAACTTAATGGCCTATAAACAAATCAAATTAGGACATCAAAATTTAGCTTATAATGTATACTTACCTTCATGAAGTTGGTTAATGTTAAATAACCAAATCCGCTGGCCCAAATTTTGACCGATTTTTGTGCTCTAAGCATAATAAATAGGATACCCTTCTGTATATTGGTATCTGTCTCACATAGGTGCCATCCACAGAAGTATATTGCGTCCGATAATGCCAAACTCTGAAAATGTATGGTTTTGAATTGTACCTACGTGGTAGTGAACATGGCTTACGTGAATAATTAATTCGTTACCCATGTAGCAATAAATTAGCAACGCACATAAATGACCCATGAGGTAAGTAAATGCATCTCCGATTAATTCCGGTATAGCTGTCTGAAAAAGATAAGCGGTGAAAGGTATATGTCCATTACAAGTGACGCGATTTTAGTGATAAAACCGCCTCAAGCTGGTCTGTTCATGTAAAAGTGACGATATTAACAATAATAGCTAATGGTGCAAAAAATGACCAAAGGATTTGATTCTGATTCTGGCGTGAGTGATATTTGGCCCAGGATTAACGAATCTAATAGTAGGGGGTCAAAGCACGAATATCGGGACCAATCTCGTATTTTTCGATGAACCCTAATAATTATAATAATTAATAACAATAATGGACCGTTAGAATCTAAGTTCGGGAATTCAAGTTTTGTAAGAGTGTGGTAGGTTAGAATGGCAAAACACCCTTGGCTAGCACCTGGGTCACTTCGAAATTAATGATGATCTGGTCATCAAGTAAAGCAGATATACCTTACAAAACAATCGCGATGGCCTCGAGGACCCAGCCAATAAAATTTTAGGCACTGAAAAGGGCCATGACCACGGCAACAGTACCAAACCGTACAATTTGGATTCTGGTTATTGCACGATGAGGATTCAAAGAACCGTAAAAACGCTCCATAATGAGAATAACAGCTAACAGCAAGCTGCAACACTCAAATGAGTTAATCAAAATGCTAACGCTTTTTAATTTAATGGAGCAGCAACAGGTAGCATTAAAAGAACAGGTGAGGTTCGTTAAACTATTGAAGAACGATACGCCGCATCACCAAACCAAAAATCAAATAATTATAACAGGTTTTTCAACTTGCTAAAGATCATAGGAATGATCTACTAAGATGCCGATTGGACAAAAAGGCATCATTTAGGAAAAATATTCAGAGTGAAGCCTGTACAAACTTTCAAAATTGGTGACCAATTTGCAAGATGTTCCAATTTTGCATTTGAAACTAATAACTAAGGCCACACTCACAAGTCTCGAAAAATCGAAAGAAATAAGACCTAACAGGAAAAAGCCAAAATCTTGCCCAAAATGTGGAGGGAACCATAGCCGAAATTAGTACAAATAAGTGTGCAATATTTCGTCAAAAACTGGTTGCACATCCGTCATCTAACGTTGCTGAAACAAAAAATTCAGCAAATTTCACTGCCACTCAATGTTATGATGTACTAGGAAAAAAACGCTATCAAGAAAACAAGTATCGGCCGAAGAAATCAGTGAAATTATTAGCAGAGAAGATACATGACAAATGAATCTTGAAATACGCGGATACAAAGTGTGAAAGCCAGCCTTTTATTCTTTTCGCTATTGTACCTTAATTGTTTGTATAATGTATATTGTTATGTCTATAGTGCACAAACAAACAAATAAATATTTGAAAAGTAGCTACTAAAAATGTTCAAATCAATCACAAAAGCAATCAACTTATTTCCAATTATAAATTTGGTTGTAAGAGAAAACATTCGACGGTAGACTAGGCACATGCAATTGCTGACATAAGTGTGAAGAGGAAATGGTGTGCTCTACTATCTACTATATTCATATGGATGTGGCTCGGGCTTTCGACAAGGCTTTACTTGAAGACCTGATCCATACACTGCCCAAAATATTAGGTACTAAAACAATTTGTAAATCTATATCCTAAGTAACTGAAACATTCTTTAGAGTCAAACAAATAAACGCAGGAGGACCACAAGGTAGTGTGCTGGGACCAGTATTATATCTTTTCCACTGACGTACCAGAATTGCCTAATACGTCAGTCGCATTAGACTACTAACACTGGGTAAAAATATTCCAATATCGCCAAAAAAGCTACGAACTGAAGGGATAAGTAAATGGAAGATAAAATTTAACGAACTTATAGGATAGGTTTACTAAATTATCTTCCAATTTTAGGGACTCGTTAAAATTCTCAAATCCTTGGTCAAATGTGTCCTATGGAAAATATTTTTCCAGAAGAAAGATATTTTTCTGTATTACGGTAGACGATCATGGATATTTGATGCGAGATGCGACACTACTTACGGCAATAAATGCACTCAGGCAAATTGCTCCAATTTCAATTAAAAACTGTATCAGAATAAAAAGTGAGAAGATGCTGTTCAGTTCATCACACACCCTAGAATACAATTTGTCAATCTCTACATCAGAGGAGTAGTGCACTTACCCAATTAAGTGATTATGTTTTTGAGCACAATTAGCAATGAACTTGGCTTTGTCGGGAGCAGACTCAAAGTTATTTAAAATATGAGCACGTAACAACTTGAATTGAGCAACGCAGTTATACAACAAAGTAACAAAGAATATATCGGTTGTACAAATATTTATAACAACTTCAACCGTCAAAAAGCTTTGCCAGCAGTACAGAATTCCATAATGTACTGGATGGTCATTCCAAGGAAATGGAAAAGATGTTATCAACGGTGTGTCCTTCCTGATTATTGTTGTTGTCATATATTGCATTCCGCATATGAAGGCGGCCGATATAAAAAAAACAGAAAAGATAAAAATTTTCGGCTCTCTTTTCTCAATTCCATATCCAAGGCAGGTCCGGCCTTATTCGAAGGATCGAACTCATAATAAACGGTATGTAAAACTTTCACTAAGCGCTTCCTATAAAAGAAGGCCAATATGTGTCTCATGGTACTCTGAAAATGTAATCTATCGAAATGACTGCTACGAACAATTTCTTTCTCATACCTCAATTACAACAGTCAGTTTAGTTAAAGCATTAGCAGCGGCACTTAAATCGACATTCTCCCTTGTTATATAATACAAATTTCCATACATAATGACTGCAAAACTTATAACCACGAACCAATTGATGACAAGAATTAAATAGTTGTAGCTCTCGGGCCATGCGGAAACAATTTCTAAAAGTACCTTTGATGGTAGCATTAACCATTTAACACCATCTTTTACAACATGCAGGGGAAGTTTTGTACTACCCATCTCGTATAAAACACAACTGAATCTAAGATCCACCGTCTGGCCGGTTATAACTAATTGCTGGAGGGATAATTATCATGTTTTCGACATAATTGTCTAACTAAAATTTGGCCGGTTCCCACGATATTTTGTAATTAATCTTTCATTAATTCATATTGGTCTTTCTTACACATTTTTTGACCTAGACATTGTATCATTGGCAAAACTAACTCGGCATGTGTTCAGTTTCCCATAAGTTTATGTAGATATTGAAGAGGTACATAAAATTGATCATTGCATTGGACTTGAGGCAGGGCCGGCGCAAGAGGTTTTGGCGCCCTAGACAAAACCATTGTGACCCCCCCCCCCCCCCCCCCCAATTACAAACCAACTAGTGTAGTAGATTCAGCCCCTCACTGTCAAGAAATATAAAACCAAAAAACACGCTCAAGTAACACAAGACTGGCTCTTTAGCTGGTACAGCCAAAAATTGGCTGCGACAACGTCATGGCAGCACCTGAATGGCTGTATTTTGGCCAGCTATACAATAGCTTTGCATTTTCGCTGTGGCAGCGCTTTCACGTAGACAATTTAGCTGAGAATGCTATTTGGCTGTGATGGAGTACATTACAGCCAAATGAAATTCTAATATACAGCTATATGGCATTTCCAGCCATTTAGCTGCCGCATCGTCCATGACAGCCACGAATGTCAAATATGACCATATAACAGCGATTTGGCTGTAGGTGTTAAGCACCAAAAAAACAGCTGACTTAACCCCATAATTTGCTTAATATATTTCACCTCAAATTTGTTTAGAAGTTTTTTAAAAATATACGGGGAGCGAAAGAATCAAAATATATACATATAGGTAGGTATAACTTATAACGCCAAAAATTGTAATTCACTTAGGTACCTTTAATTGGATCCGTATCGAATAAAATGCGTCTAATTTCTATACATACGTACCTACAAAATAAATATCAAAAAATCCTGGTCATTTTTAACATAAAAAGGCAGGTATAAGTAATCAAACAAAATTTAAAATAATAACGGGAAGCAGCGCAAAGTTATGAAGTACGAAATGAAAAATAGAAATGTTTCAGATAGCGCAGCGGTAATGACGGATTGTCTGATTTTCCAATTTTCAACACACCTACCCACCGTAGGTTCGAATCCCGTTAAGCAAAAGTTTTTCAAGTAAGTATACCATAGAGTTCACTGACCATAACATAATAGGTAAAATGTCGGCTTTCACATTTCCAGGTAAAAACGGATTGGTGCAAGAATTAAGTTAGTAAAGAATAAAGTACCTACAGTTGCACGTAAAAATGAATGAATTTCTTTGTATGGAACTACTTAAATAATTTTTTATTATGCACAAACTACTGTAAAGTACCCCCCCTAGCCCTAACTAATCATTACGAAGTTCGAAAAGGCTAACTTCACCCATTACGTTAATAAACTTCAAAAGGAAGCGGGAACCCCTAAACATGGCCGGCAAAATTTAAACTTTCCCTCCAAAACAAACCCACCCAAAAATGACACAAGCTCGTGATCGTCTAACAGGCCCTCTATCGTGTAAAAAGGTACGAATACACTGGTCGTGAACCAATAGGGAAGGAGAATCAAAACTACCATTAACTGTACCAAAAATAATGCATTTATTGACAGTTACTCGACGATTCGGAGGAGAAAAAGTGCGAACACTAAAAAAAACTCCTCCTTTGACATAATTACATACATGACATCAATTCAAATACAAAATTATAGCAACAAGACTGTTAAATAATATCAAGACAAAACATTTACAATTTCATTGTTGATGCGCTTCGATCATCTTTAAATACTTTATGCAGCAGTTGTAATTAGCACAATAAATAATCAAATTAAACAAAGAAAATCAAATCAAATACATTGCATATTAAAATAAAAGGGTCAAGAGAGTTTAAAAAGATAGAAATGTACACAAGTTACAAAAAGGGTTCAAATTCGGGTAAAATTACACAAAGGACACAGTTAGTCACCGTTTCGAGTACAATAGAGCCATCTTTCTCTGTTTATCCACAAATATTTAATACATTATGTTCAAATTAAACTCATTTGGAATGTCCCCCAATTAATCATAAAACACATAAATAAATAGGAGAAATCATAATACAATTTGCTAACTACACACATAATCATAATAAAATCGAAGTCAGATCAGACGTGGGTATTCCCCATTTTCGACTGTCTGTTTTTAGGTATTCATATTTTGTTGTTTTGTTTTGTTTTTGCTAACTACACACATAATAGATTAAATGTCGGAAATGCCATAAGTTCAAACACATATTTAAAATGAAAACACGTAGATAATACATAGATAGTTCTACTACACACACGCGGTAACATATACAAACGAACGCTTCCAACGTGAGATTCAAATTAATTGAATACTCCCGTTGAAAAGCGAGGCAATGCAAAATTCAGGGTAAGACCAATTTATAATAACACACAATGCAGTTCAATTAGACAGATATAATCATATTAATCAAAAGATATCACCTGCAGCTAAAGTACCAAAAATGGAGTCACCATAAATAACACAAATGAAAACGATGTTTACTACTTCCCGGTTTGAATTCAGATGATGCTGAAAGTTAAGATTAAGCCGCCTTCCGCCAAAATCCTCCGCCAGATGGAACTAGAGTAAAACAAAAGTATCGACGTTGCCACTGCTTTTCAGATTTGTACATGTTGTCGGATCTCTAAAATATAGGCAACCCAACTGTGGACACTACACTACGTTGCGACAGCTGATAAGTTTGGCTGCCAAAATAGCTGCCATTTGGTCATCACAACGTTTTTACAGCTATAGATTTTGGCTGCAATCGACACAGCCATATGGCTGCAATCACGTCCTAGCAGCTTGATTATACGAGGACGTTTTCACAGCGCTGCTAAAGCGCTGTCACAGTTACTGCGCTAGACAACTTGGCTGTGCAGTGTAGCTGCCATGACGTTTGTAATGACCAAATTACAGCTCGCTGTGTTACTTGGGAAGACATACATACATACTACACTAAAGTTGATTTCATTTATATTTTTTTAGCGCCTCCTCTTAACAGACCCCGTGCTCGACGCCCCGCCCCCAGTCCCTGGCGCCCTAGGCGGTCGCCTAGTTCGCCTATACTTTTTTTGTGACCTACTGTATTTCCAGAAAAACCATAAAAGATAAGTGAGACATAATTTTTTTACGTAAAATTCGAAAATGTGATGATATATGTATAGGGTTTATTTTAAAATATAACCTTGATATCCCACATTTTTTTGAACCGTATTTATAAATATTTTTAAAATGTAGCACTTATTGACCTACATATATGTGCATATAAAAAGATTTAAAAAAATTGTTTTGGTTTTTTTTTTTAGTCACAAAATTCCGTGCCGTATGTGGTATCTATTTCCTCCACCCTGTATCTATTTTCATTGTTGGCATTTATTTAATGTTCCTAAAGTGAATTATTTGTGAATGTTACTGTTGCCTCCCTCACCCCATCATATCTGTATTTATACGTTAGTTTGTCCTTGCTTTGCCCTTTATGTAACTATTTGCCATTTACTTGAGGAAATATGTCGTAACACCTGTGCCATTTTATTACTTTACATACCTACCTATATGTAATTGAGTCTCTGAGCATATCCAACAATATTATCAGACATCAGAGTATGAATTGAACCGTTGATTGAAAAAACTTTTTAGTCAATGATTGAACCTAGAATATTTTCAACATTTCAACTAATCCTTTCTTCCGTGAAGAGTGACAATCAAGCAAAGGTATAAAACTGAGAACCGTACATTTTCCTTTTCGCTTTGTGTTGTTAATTATCTTAATTTTAGGGAACTTTAAATAAATGCATCTTTAACAGGTTTATTGTGTCTTTTCATATTTCCTCCCGATTATAACCCGCTGCCAGTGTTCTTTGCGCAATAGGGGGGTGCCGGGTTGTTTAAAGAAAGTTTAAATTGTACCGCGTTTATTTAAATTTGAGGTAGGTTACTTTTGGAGGGAAAGTTTAGTTTAGCTGCCTTTTTAAATATTTCCTTCTCTGATTTGTAACTGTATTGCTGTTATGTGAAGTTAGCGTAGGTCCTGGGGCCTGGGGGTAAATAACATTACAATATTAACGTTCATTTTAACTGTTTGCTTGTTTTCCTACTTCCTACAACCTCACACGTCGTGGTAAGTGCCATCTTTTAGTTACACATTCACAACGTAGATGAAGATGGAGTTGGGTGCGTTTTTCGTTTAGGCTGTTGGTACTAATGGATTTTGTAGGTAAGCGTCCGAAACCTGGTGTCTGTTACATCACAATATACCGGGTGAGTCATTTAACCTGGAATTTGAAATATCTCGAAAAATACGCATTGTATAGAAAAATGTGCCGAATCAAAACTTGAATATCTTCGAGGGGGAAATTCGTTAGTACTAAATTACACCCTGACCCCCACCCCCTGTAGGCGGGGCGGGGGGCAAATTTGAAATCTTAAATAGGAACCCCTATTTTTTATCGCAGATTCGGATTTTACGTCGAAAGTTACGTACGATTTGTCCGAAACATTTTTTTCGATTCGCGACAGAGGGCGCTGTAATCGCTAGAAATTGAGCAGAAGTCAAAAAACAGATAAACACGTATTTAGTAAGATTGGACAGGTTATTCAATGATGTTAGGGTTGCCCTCCCCTCTCCTGAAGGTGTGGGGGGGGGGGGGGGCTGGTGAATAAACTGTTTTTAACGTAACCCAGGAACGACGACGAGGACGTAATAGTTTTATGTTGCATTTGGAGTGCTTGATTAACGTGAATCCCCTTGCCCCTCACTAATCAAGTCAATGCTCGAAATGGTGATCTTGAACTTGAACAACGTGGACACAAGCGTTCGTCTTTCGAATCTTACTAAATACGTGTTTATATGTTTTTGACTTCTGCTCCATTTCTTGCGATTACAGCGCCCTCTGTCGCGAATTGAAAAAAATGTTTCGGACAAATCGTACGTAACTTTCGACGTAAAACCCGAATCTGCGATAAAAAATAGGGGTTCCTATTTAATATTTCAAATTTACCCCCTCCCCGCCTACAGGGGGTGGGGGTCAGGGTGTAATTTAGTACTAACGAATTTCCCCCTCGAAGATATCCAAGTTTTGATTCAGAACATTTTTCTATACAATGCGTATTTTTCCAGATATTTCAAATTCCAGGTTAAATGACTCACCCGGTATACCTATCTTTAGATAAAAACATTTGACTAATTAATCTATTCTTTCCTATCAAAATGGTTGGGAACGGAATTTTAAATGAAGATCACCTTATATTGGATAATCAGGCCTACGGCATATCTATGGGCCACAACCCGGTACGGACAGAAATCAAGATATCGAGTCCTTGCTGCAGCAACGTGGAGTAAATTTCTTCTGGATCTGGGTAGGATCTTGGTAACTCTTCCACCGTTCCTTAAAGTTTCTGAAGTCGTCTCGAACCGTTTTTTTATAAGATCTGGCAACATGTAAGCAAATCTGCAACGGTTGGCAATGCCGTTATTTGTTTACTTGCAAGAGGGAGCGTTTAAAACGGGATATGTAGAGCCCCTATAGGGAAATTTAATGTGACAAAATTGAATAACGGTAATATTGTAATAAAAGTTTATTTTGCAGTAGAATGATTCACAACCCCCTTGTGTCGGCATAATTAAGTACAAAGGTTATTTACCTAAAAGGGATGAGAAAATGTTCAATGTGAAAAGCAATAAACTCTTTTAAAATGAATGAATATGTTGAAAGGTGGCAGATCGCAAATGATCGTACTCACTTCAACACACAAAAAAGGGGTGGCGGATGCCATTTGATGGTAACTGGTTCGCGAAATCGCGTTGGTGTAAAAACAAAACAATAAGACCATTAGTCCTAAATTAATGTATTTACACATAAAAATAAATAACGCCACTAATATTTACAGAGCTTAACACTAAATTGGGGTATAAACAAAAAACACTGCCATTGCCGCATCGGACGGCATATCATGGCTGAATCTAAACATAATATGTGAATCAGTTCCTTACACCACGCGCGACATGTGCACATATGTGTGGTGCAAGGTGTGTTGCCTAAAACAACAGTACTCATTACAAAATTAATAAGAATAAATGAATTACTTCACAAAACCTTCTCCATAGACATATATTTATTTAAGTTAAAGCTGAAGTTGATTAAAGGTGCAAATTGAAGATTGAATTAGATTACATACGACTACATGTTTCGAGAATATTAATAATTGCGATCATCAGGCTGAAATAGTGGTAACTTTAGCATTAAACTTAAATAAATATATGTCTATGGGGAAAGTTTTGTGAAGTAATTTCCTACATTCTACATTGAATCCATCAAAGGTGTTGCTTAAGTCTTGAGCAGCACCTTTGATGGTGGATAGGTTATTCACGACTTCATGAGTAAAATTGGATCTCGTTTTTGTCTGAATTTTACTGAAAAGGGGAGGAGGAGGGATCATTCAAACTGATCATCAAATAAATAATGATCTCCAACTCAGTTCAACCAAAAAAGGCTTATACAGTTTGTCCAGCGAATGTTTGCCGATGTATGAAATATACAACAATATACTTCCTCACAATTTAGGTTCTTAAAACAAAGATAGATGCTACAGTATTTGTTATATGCGTGTGTTGAAACCTCAAAATACGTTGATACTAGTTTAGTTTGTGTGTAGAAACATAAGTTAATTAGTTTGTCTGAGCTTACGCTGTATGGATACAATTTCTATTTGACTTCAGTAGTGTTACCACACCACTTCCGCCGAATAAATTGACATTTGTCATTATCATTCTTTGACGTTTGATTTGTTTATATTTGTTCCTTGATTTTTTGTGTTAAAGTTGTTGAATCTAACCTAAGGTTGTTGACAAACTAATATATTTTGTGACAGGTCATGAAAGTAGTTGCTGATTTAATATTTTATCTTGATTCATACACTTTGGACGGCGGCCATATCTGCAAAGATTCGCTGGACAAACTGTAGTGTCCTAATACATTTATTTTCCATTGTCTAACATTTCTTACTAATCTAAGTACTTCTGTTATATCTCAGTCATTCCACTGCGTTTTGTTTCTGCAACATGGCGTTTAATAACGTATACACGGAGAAAGAAAACTTAATGGCCTATAAACAAATCAAATTAGGACATCTAAATTTAGCTTATAAAGTATACCTTCATGAAGTTGGTTAATGTTAAATAACCAAATCCGCTGGCCCAAATTTTGACCGATTTTTGTGCTCTAAGCATAATAAATAGGATACCCTTCTGTATATTACTATCTGTCTCACATAGGTGCCATCCGCAAAAGTATATTGCGTCCGATAATTCCAAACTCTGAAAATGTATGGTATGGAATTGTACGTTAGTGGTAGTGAGTGAACATGGCTTACGTGAATAATTAATTCGTTACCCATGTAACAATAAATAAACAACGCACATAAATGACCCATTAGATAAGTAAATGCATCTCCGACCAATTCCGGTATAGCTGTCTGAAAAAGATAAGCGATGAAAAGTATAATTATGTCCATTACAAGTGAAGCGATTTCAGTAACAAAACCGCCCAAAGCCATCTGTTGTCTGTTCATGTAAAAACAGCGATATTAACAATAATCGCTAATGGTGTAAAAAAATGGCCAAAGGATTTGATTCTGATTCTGGCATGAGGTGATATTTGGCCCAGGATTAAAGAAGCTAAAGTACGGGGTCAAAGGAGCAATATCAGGACCCATCTCGTATTTTTTGGAGAACTTTAAAAATGAATCAACCCGGACCATTAAAATCTAGGTTCTGGTTTGATATTTTGTAAGTAAAGCAACCTTGGCTAGTACCTACCTGACTCACTTCAAAATGAATGATGACTATAATAAATAAATAAAAAAATGTCAATATGGTAAGTACACGTGTTAAGGCACAATTATAATAAAACGCAAATTCATCGCTCTAACATACTGAAAACGAAAACTGACTACCCTCCCTGTTATCACACTACACTGCATGGGAAACTTGTATTAGAAACTATGGGATTCTGCCGCGAAATATGAGATTACCAGCTACCTCGGCAAATGACGCTGGTCATCAAGTGAAGAAAGTGAAGCACCTCTCTAGTCCAAGCCAATTTATTAGCATTTTAGGAACTCATGAGCATAAATTTTGATGTTTGGAGCAATTATCAATAAGAGATCGTGGTCGAGATCCTAACAGTTATAAAATTATACGAGGACTGTACAAGATCTAATGATAGAGACTCTATTGTCTCTTATTATAAATTCAGTAAACATCAGCACCAAATGTCTCATAGGATTTGGGTATTTAAGAATACCTTCATTTTGAATAAACTCTCATATGACCATGACGTCTATGTCGTTATCCATACGAAAATTGCTAAGATGCTTTTTGTACGAGTCTTAAAGTGAGCTCTTAGGTATTATGTTTAATTTCCTAGGCACAACGAGTGTTTAGTAAAGATCCAATGAAAGTGGTTCCGAGGCGAGCTGAAAAGGTTACGGATGCAAAATCCAATGATTCTTAGAGAGGATAGGATCTGCTTCGGAAAGACTCGTGCAAATACATCCACAATAGAGGATCTGGATATATTCTTCCATTAAAATCTGGTGGTAGGTATTGCTGGAATTATGTATCAATTCAAGCTTTTGCACATTACAGTCAGCTTGTTCAGTATGAAATCTAGTTGATTGAAATTAAGGACGCACTCTGTCTGCTCCAGGGTGAATTTGAAATTATCCGGCCACAACAATCACTGTGGATCTAGAGACAAAGTCTAGGAAGCTGTTGGTTTATGAGCAGCGTAGTGGAGAGGAGTGTCCAAAGGCTATAACGGCTTCGAAAGAGAACTTAACGATAAGTTTAACTTTGAGGAATATATGCTTAAGAAAGATTCAGTCGTCTCATCGCTAAAGATTTGGAATTGAAGGCCGGTTCTCCGTAGGGACAGTAGAGGTGGTGTTTTTACGTGCATCTCGCCATGAATTCTACTACTGATTATACTTCTTAACTTTCGAATCAGAGCTTCGAAATCTCGACGAAGTTAACATTACGCCATGTTTGGAGAAACAAAAGCTCCAGCAGCCACGACGTTTATTAGAATCCACAAAAGAAATATCCTAATCAGCGAGAAGGTTTTCGTCTGATACAATATACAAGTAATGAAACCCTTCATTCAACCAGGAATGAAAGGGACAGATTATTAATAAATTCAACCCAAATTAAGGTAAGTATCTCCAACGTCTTATTCCGATACTTCCATGATAATAAGTGTTTACAATTGTTCGCGACTGACTCGCCTTTGTTGATCAGATGACAAAATGCCGATTGTGTCATTAAAAAAAACGAGGTAGGCCCAAAGGAACCTTAACCAAGACTCTCCGTCATGGAGCGTGTAACAGACCCGGAACTTCATACCATCGTGAATACGCGCCACCCAAACGAGGGGTGGAATAAGCAGACAGGCATACATAAGAAATTTCTAGGTACAATTCAATACTTCACGAATTACAATACACTTTTGGCAGATAACATATCTATTATTGGACGACGAGGATTCAAAGAACCGTAAAAACGCTCCAGAATAAGAACAGCAACGCTCAAATGAGTTAATCAAAATGCTAACGTAGCAAGAAGCATCAAGTGAGATTCGTTAAACTGCTGAAGAACGAGACGCCACATCATTGAACCAAAAGTCAAGTGGTTGAACCATAGCCCGGAATTAGTATAAGTTGCAACGCAATGAAGTCGTCTAGAAGCTTCCATGATGGTCAGCTCATGGAAAACCAATTTTAAATGCGCATAAGATTGAGATATGTCTAGTTTCAGAAACTCACATGACAGCTGTTATAGAGCGGATTTTGGGCCATCAGTGCGAACCCTAACACCGCGGCCCAGCACGGCTACTTCACTATAGACAGTACACACAGTGGGGGCTACGGCTCATTCCACTCGGCATCATCACGTACGCCGACGTCCCCTGCAAGAGCCACGCGCTTCGTGGTGCGATCTCGTTTGCGGCAGGACGCAGTGGCGGATTACGACCTCAGCGGCCCCTAGGCACTTATCAGTTCGCGGCCCCCTAACATGAACCACGGAACCAAGAATGTATAAAACCGGACCCCTAAATATCCTGATAAGGAATATACTATTGCTAGTATTGCTCATCATTAGAGCCCGGAAAATATGCAAAGAAATTTTTAAAAATATGCGCATATATTATATGCATTGTTTTTAGCGAAAATATGCAAAAATTTGTAAAAAATATGCCCAAATATATGCAAAATGTGCTTACTGGAAAGAGAAAAAATTAAAAGATGTACAATACAATAATATTTATATCGATACTCGATACTTGTACAAACTATTGTGTTACCGATAGTCTATACATACTTAAAAAATATCGCAATACTTTTAACAATACTTTTAATTTAATTTAATTTACGACAACTTGAAGCTTAGGGTTAAAATAATTTTTAAACAACCATTCTTAATCTAGGTAGGCACTTTAGCTAAAGATACAAGGATAAAAATAGATACCTACGTAAAACCCTTCGCGTTGATTGCAAATATTTTCAGGTAGTATCTACATCTAGTATTCATAAAAACAATTAGCTAACTAATTTCCTTGAAAAAATAGTCAAAAGCATTGAATTTCAACACAAAATAGGTACAAAATAACTGCAATTTATTTATTTAAATGGGTACTTGTTTGGTCTTACTGTTTCTTGTTTTGTTACTTAAGCTGACGTTGACAAGACTTCAGAATTATGAATTCATTCTTTGGGCTTTTCGTGTATTTACTTTTAAATTTTAAACCTATTCAACACATTCCAAAACATCACTTTTACATTTTTTGCCGCATTTCTACGAACAATACTGACGCGGTTCGTATTCCTTTATTATTTGGATGAGATTTTTTAGGCTATAAATTGATTATAAGTACGAGTACGAGATGCATAAATATGCCAAGAATGGCAATTTTTACGAAAAAATGCAAGGAAAGTACAAATATGCAAAATATGCCATATAAAATTAGTGTCAATCGATTCGTAATCGTGCAAATCGTAAAGATTTGAAGACATACAACTAGATATGCTAAAAACAAAGAATATGCATTTTTCATATTTTCCGGGCTCTACTCATCATTTTTTCTGCATAATAAATAAAACTACTTGGTACCTCCCCTTGACAATGAATTTAATATGAGAATTAAGTCACTATTCAGTCAATATTAAATTCATTGTCAAGGGGAGGTACCAAGTAGTTTTATTTATTATCATCGACCCCCTTCGTGTATTACTGACTTACTATGGATTATTTTTTCTGCATTATATTATAATCTTAGAATCTAAAATGATCTTGACCTATAATTCATTTAATATTTTCCCACTATACAACTTGTATGATGGATATTAAATTAAAATCGACTAAAACAAGCAAAACCTGGCCTGGTAAAATTTGTGTATTCTTTCCTACAGGCCGTTTCAGATCAGTTCAATTAGGTTCAGTTCTGATCAGTTCAGCAGTTATTAAATGATTAAGATTAATCAATGATGTGATGATACACAGGTTTGTAAATTAACTTTGTAAAATACATCCTTTTATTAGTATTTACTTTTGAAAGGCTAAAAAACATGTCCGTGAAGTTAGCCCCTCATATTCCGAATTTTTTTACAATTTGTTGCTTACTAATTAGTAAGTATTTGTAAGCTAAAAATCTAAATTTGTAAGTGAATTTTCGAATTTATTTTAACAAAAACAGTTTTTGGGGCTAACTTCTCGGTAGCCCCATTATTTTGCAATATCAAAATTTTAGTAGCGTCATTAATTAGTAAGTCATTTGTAAGAATTTGTAATCAAGTTACCAGAATTTGTAATCAAACGGTATCTCTTAAATTAAAAAAAAACTGTTGTGCGGCTAACTTCTCGGGAGCCCCACCGCTTTGAGGAAGAATATTTTTTTTTGAATCAATATTTAGTAAGTCATTTGTAACAATTTGTAAGCATAATCTCAAAATTTGTAAGCCACTTTATTACTACCTACAGCCCAAATTACGCTTTGGGGGCTAACTTCACGAATGTCCCAAAACAAAGAGAAATGGTTGAATTTGTTTGTACCTTTAAGTAATAATTAGTAAGTTGCATGTATTAATTTGTAAGCATAATCCCATTTTTTATAACCCAATTACAATGGCGCAAACTAAGGTTATAATAAGTAGGTATGTCCCTATGTCCATAAAATACTACATGCACACAGATTTCAAATTACGCCTTAATTTGTTACACGAATTATGTTATTAGAAAGCACTTTGCAACTGAACTTCCAATTTATTTTTTAAAAAATTAGGAGGAAATTATGTACTTATTTGTACCTAAGCATATTTTCATAGTTTGTAAGTCACTCTATTACTGTCTAGAGTCCAAAATACGTTCTGGTGGGGCTATCTTCACGAACGTCTTAAAACATGGAGAAATGGTTGAATCTATTTGTACTTCTAAGCAACAATTAGTAAGGCGAATGTACTAATTTGTAAGCATAATTTCATAATTTGTAAGTCACTTTATTACTATTTCGAATCCAAAATACGTTCTGGTGAGGCTATCTTCATGAACGCCTTAAAACATGGAGACATGGTTGAATCTATTTGTACTTCTAAGTAACAATTAGTAAGTCGAATGTACTAATTTGTAAGCACAACTTTACAATTTGTAAGTCACTCTATGACTATCTAGACTCTAGAGTACAAAATATGTTCTGGTGGGGCTATCTTCATGAACGCTTTAAAACATGGAGAAATGGTTGAATCTATTTGTACTTCTAAATAACAATTAGTAAGTCGAATGTACTAATTTGTAAGCACAACTTTACAATTTGTAAGTCACTCTATGACTATCTAGAGTACAAAATATGTTCTGGTGGGGCTATCTTCATGAACGCTTTAAAACATGGAGAAATGGTTGAATCTATTTGTACTTCTAAATAACAATTAGTAAGTCGAATGTACTAATTTGTAAGCACAACTTTACAATTTGTAAGTCACTCTATGACTATCTAGAGTACTAAATATGTTCTGGTGGGGCTATCTTCATGAACGCTTTAAAACATGGAGAAATGGTTGAATCTATTTGTACTTCTAAATAACAATTAGTAAGTCGAATGTACTAATTTTTAAGCACAACTTTACAATTTGTAAGTCACTCTATGACTATCTAGAGTACAAAATAAGTTCTGGTAGTGCTAAGTTTACGAACGTCTCAAAGTATAGAGAAATGGTTGAATCTATTTGTACTTCTAAATATCAATTAGTAAGTCGAATATACTAATTTGTAAGCACAAATTTACAATTTGTAAGTCACTCTATGACTATCTAGAGTACAAAATAAGTTCTGGTGGGGCTATCTTCATGAACGTCTTAAAACATGGAGAAATGGTTGAATCTATTTGTACTTCTAAATAACAATTAGTAAGTCGAATGTACTAATTTGTAAGCACAACTTTACAATTTGTAAGTCACTCTATGACTATCTAGAGTACAAAATAAGTTCTGGTGGGGCTATCTTCATGAACGTCTTAAAACATGGAGAAATGGTTGAATCTATTTGTACTTCTAAATAACAATTAGTAAGTCGAATGTACTAATTTGTAAGCACAACTTTACAATTTGTAAGTCACTTTATTACTATCTAGAATTCAAAATACGTTCTGGTAGCGCTATTTTTACGAACGTCTCAAAGTGTAGAGAAATGGTTGAATCTATTTGTACTTCTAAATAACAATTAGTAAGTCGAATGTACTAATTTGTAAGCACAACTTTACAATTTGTAAGTCACTCTATGACTATCTAGAGTACAAAATAAGTTCTGGTAGTGCTAAGTTTACGAACGTCTCAAAGTATAGAGAAATGGTTGAATCTATTTGTACTTCTAAATAACAATTAGTAAGTCGAATATACTAATTTGTAAGCACAACTTTACAATTTGTAAGTCACTCTATGACTATCTAGAGTACAAAATAAGTTCTGGTAGTGCTAAGTTTACGAACGTCTCAAAGTATAGAGAAATGGTTGAATCTATTTGTACTTCTAAATAACAATTAGTAAGTCGAATGTACTAATTTGTAAGCACAACTTTACAATTTGTAAGTCACTTTATTACTATCTAGAATTCAAAATACGTTCTGGTAGCGCTATTTTTACGAACGTCTCAAAGTGTAGAGAAATGGTTGAATCTATTTGTACTTCTAAATAACAATTAGTAAGTCGAATGTACTAATTTGTAAGCACAACTTTACAATTTGTAAGTCACTCTATGACTATCTAGAGTACAAAATAAGTTCTGGTAGTGCTAAGTTTACGAACGTCTCAAAGTATAGAGAAATGGTTGAATCTATTTGTACTTCTAAATAACAATTAGTAAGTCGAATGTACTAATTTGTAAGCACAACTTTACAATTTGTAAGTCACTCTATGACTATCTAGAGTACAAAATAAGTTCTGGTAGTGCTAAGTTTACGAACGTCTCAAAGTATAGAGAAATGGTTGAATCTATTTGTACTTCTAAATAACAATTAGTAAGTCGAATATACTAATTTGTAAGCACAACTTTACAATTTGTAAGTCACTCTATGACTATCTAGAGTACAAAATAAGTTCTGGTGGGGCTATCTTCATGAACGCCTTAAAACATGGAGAAATGGTTGAATCTAATTGTACTTTTAAATAACAATTAGTAAGTTGAATGTACATTCATGCTTTGAGACGTTCGCGAAGATAGCCCCACTAGAACGTATTTTGTATTCTTACTGTATATAGTAATAAAGTGGCTTACTAATTGTAAAGTTATGCTTACAATTTAATACATTCGACTTACTAATTGTTACTTAGAAATACAAATAGATTCAACCATTTCTCCATGTTTTAAGGCGTTCATGAAGATAGCCCCACCAGAACGTATTTTGGATTCTAAATAGTAATAAAGTGACTCACAAATTATGAAATTATGCTTACAATTTAGTACATTCGACTTACTAATTGTTACTTAGAAATACAAATAGATTCAACCATTTCTCTATACTTTGAGACGTTCGTAAAGATAGCGCTACCAGAACGTATTTTGAATTCTAGATAGTAATAAAGTGACTTACAAATTGTAAAGTTGTGCTTACAAATTAGTACATTCGACTTACTAATTGTTACTTAGAAGTACAAATAGATTCAACCATGTCTCCATGTTTTAAGGCGTTCATGAAGATAGCCTCACCAGAACGTATTTTGGATTCGAAATAGTAATAAAGTGACTTACAAATTATGAAATTATGCTTACAAATTAGTACATTCGCCTTACTAATTGTTGCTTAGAAGTACAAATAGATTCAACCATTTCTCCATGTTTTAAGACGTTCGTGAAGATAGCCCCACCAGAACGTATTTTGGACTCTAGACAGTAATAGAGTGACTTACAAACTATGAAAATATGCTTACAAATAAGTACATAATTTCCTCCTAATTTTTTAAAAAATAAATTGGAAGTTCAGTTGCAAAGTGCTTTCTAATAACATAATTCGTGTAACAAATTAAGGCGTAATTTGAAATCTGTGTGCATGTAGTATTTTATGGACATAGGGACATACCTACTTATTAACCTTAGTTTGCGCCATTGTAATTGGGTTATAAAAAATGGGATTATGCTTACAAATTAATACATGCAACTTACTAATTATTACTTAAAGGTACAAACAAATTCAACCATTTCTCTTTGTTTTGGGACATTCGTGAAGTTAGCCCCCAAAGCGTAATTTGGGCTGTAGGTAGTAATAAAGTGGCTTACAAATTTTGAGATTATGCTTACAAATTGTTACAAATGACTTACTAAATATTGATTCAAAAAAAAATATTATTCCTCAAAGCGGTGGGGCTCCCGAGAAGTTAGCCGCACAACAGTTTTTTTTTTAATTTAAGAGATACCGTTTGATTACAAATTCTGGTAACTTGATTACAAATTCTTACAAATGACTTACTAATTAATGACGCTCCTAAAATTTTGATATTGCAAAATAATGGGGCTACCGAGAAGTTAGCCCCAAAAACTGTTTTTGTTAAAATAAATTCGAAAATTCACTTACAAATTTAGATTTTTAGCTTACAAATACTTACTAATTACTTACTAATTAGTAAGCAACAAATTGTATAAAAATTCGGAATATGAGGGGCTAACTTCACGGACATCTAAAAAACACCGAGGAATCGCAGCACATATAGTCATAATAACATAAATTAATGTAGTTTGGCTTTCGACGTAATGTCTTCGACCTTCTTAATTTGATTGCACTGCACCTTACCTTAGAATACAAGAGAAAAAAAAACATTTAGTCATAAACTCATAACGATTATCATCCTTGTTTCGCCGTAAAACAACACAGAGTATTATGTACCTATTTTCGTAGTAAGCTATTCAAAGAATTGTTTAGTTTTTCGACTTCGACGAAACCATTAGTAAAAATTGTTGTAGGTACAATGATTTTTGAAAATACATAATCTTATTCTTAGAATATAGATAGTAGATACAGTAAATGTAGAAGGAAAATTGTATTTTTTTTCTTTCGTAAAGTTTAAAATTATTACAAAAGGTTTTGGTAGGTACTTGGTTGACATTTTCGAAGAATAAAAGTAGATACAGCACAGCCTGTGTTGCTAGATCGTGGGATTTCTCACTTTTCGTGAGAATTTCGAAGATTCAAAACTGAAAAAGGGAAATAGATAAAAAAATTATCTCCAGAACAAATTCGTGATAATTTTCGTCAATGGTTTGCGTTGCGGCCCCTTGGAGCTTGCGGCCCCTAGGCACGTGCCTATCGTGCCTAATGGGTAATCCGCCACTGGCAGGACGCAAACAACAAATATAATGTCTTATAAATAGGTGTAACTATCTTGTCCGATTCATAAAAAAAGGAACACGCTCGCACGTAACTTAAGTGAACAGGTAGAGTAGGTTCAGAATCTCGTGGCACTCAGAATGCGCGGCGGGATTTACAACAATTTCGAAAAACAGGCACGACATTATACGTCCAAAAACATTGGTAGGTAAAATGCCATCCTAAATATGTAGAGTAAATAAATATAGGTGTAATTATTTATAGAACTTCATATTAGTATCGTAGTATCGGGTTTAAATAAATGCCGCCACACATCTCGAGTGCCACGAGATTCTGAACCTACTCTACTTCCACCGCAGTACACAGTGCACGCACGGGAATTATTAACATTCCGATATGCTCCACCACCAAATTATTAAAACAATCTCTAGATCTACTTAAATCCTACGTAACTGAAAGAATCTTCAGAGTCAAATAAATAAAGGCAGGGGACCACAAGGTAGTGTGCTGGGACCAGTATTATATCTTCTCCACGGAAATATCCGGACGGCATTGCAGTACTAACACTGGGTAAACATATTCCAATATCAAAAAAGCTACAACCCCGAATGGACAAATAAATGGAAGATAAAATTCAACGAACTGATAAGAGATAAGATAAGTTTAGTTTACTCAGTTTCCGCTTGAATTATCGAGCACATCTTCCAATATTTAGGGACTCATTACAATTCTCAAATCCTTGGCGAAATATATCCTATGGAAAATATTTTTCCAAAAGAAAGATATTTTCCTGTATTACGGTAGACGATCATGGTATGTGGTGCGACACTAAAAGGTGCGGACACTACTTACTGCAATAAATGCACTCAAGCAAATTGCTCCAATTTCAATTAAAAACTGTATCAGAATATAGAGCGAGAAGATACTGTTCAGTTCTTCACACACCCTGGAATACAATTTGTCAATCTACAGATCAGAGGAGTAGTGCACTTACCCAATTAAGTGATTATGTTTTTGAATACAATAAGCAATGAACTTGGCTTTGTCGGGAGCAGACTCAAAGTTATTTAAAATATGAGCGCGCAACAACTTAAATTGAGCAACGCAGTTATACAACAAATTAGCAAAGAATATATCGGTTGCGCAAATGTTTATAACTATTTCAGCCGCCAAAAAGCATTGCCAGCTGTACACAATTCCATAATGTACCGGATGGTCATTCCAAGGAAATGGAAAAGATGTTATCAACGGTGTCTCTTTCCTGATTATTGCTGTTGCCGTATATTGCATTCCGCATATGAAGGCAGCCGATATAAAAAAAACGGAAAAGATAAAAATTTTTCGGCTCTCCTTCCTCAATTCCAAATCCAAGGCAGGTCCGGCCTTATTCGAAGGATCGAACTCATAATAAACGGTATGTAAAACTTTTACTAAGCGCTCTCTACAAAAGGAAGCCAATATGTGTCTCATGGTACTCTGAAAATGTAAGCTACAAAAATGACTGCACCGAAAAATATCATTCTCATACCTCGATTACTAGAGTGAGTTTAGTTAGAGCATTAGCAGCGGCACCTAAACCGACATTCTCCCTTGTTATATAATACACATTTCCATACATAATGACTGCAAAACTTATAACCACGAACCAATTGATGACAAGAATTAAATAGTTGTGACTCTCGGGCCATGCACAAACAATTTCTAAAAGTACCTTTGATGGTAGCATTAACCATTTAACGCCATCTTTTACTACATGCAGGGGAAGTTTTGTACTAGCCATCTCGTATAAAACACAACTGAATCTAAGATCAAACGTCTCGCTGGTTGTAATTAATTGCTGGGGAGATAATTATCATTTCATCGACATAATTGTCTAACTACCTACCTTCAAATAGTGGTCAAGTTGGCCGATTCCCACGATATTCTTTTAATTATTCTTTCATTGATTAATTTTGGTATTTTTTATACATTTTTCGACCTTGATATTGTATCGTTAACGAGGTATAATTGGCAAAACTAACTCCACATCTGTTCAGTTTCCCATAAGCGTATATTGAAGAGGTAGGTACATAAAATTTATCATCGCATTGGATTGGACATTGGATGAGAGGTTTTGGAAAACTTGAGTAGTGCCGCCGTCCAAAGTGTATGAATCAAGATAAAATATTAAATCAGCAACTACTTTCATGACCTGTCACAAAATATATTAGTTTGTCAACAACAAATTTAACACAAAAAATCAAGGAACAAATATAAAATATAAACAAATCAAACGTCAAAGAATGATAATGATAAATGTCAATTTATTCGGCGGAAGTGGTGTGGTAACACTACTGAAGTCAAAATAGAAATGGTATCCATACAGCGTAAGCTCAGACATACTAATTAACTTATGCTTCTACACACAAACTAAATTGGTATCAACGTATTTTGAGGTTTCAACACACGCATATAACAAATACTGTAGCATCTATCTTTGTTTTTGGTTTTGGAATGTGTCCAAAATGTTAAAGCAATCGGATATACATGAGTATGAAACGCGACTCAAGAATAATATCAGAATAAATTTCTGTAGGTTAGCCAAAACGCAGCACGGTATAATGTACCAATCACAAACATTGTATAATTGTCTACCTGAAGACATATTAAACGTCAACCGATGTCGGTCTTTAAAATTAGCGTCAAGAACCTTTTAGTTAAACACGCATTTTATTCGGTGGACGAATTTATTAAGCAGCGAAACTGAGTAATCTGCTTATTACCGATTTGGCTTGTAAAATTACTGTAGTCTTATTTTAATTGTTTTTTTGTTGAATGTGATGTCAGTTTTACTTGAATGTTCATTGTGAATTGTTCGTATAATTATAGTTATTCGTAATTTATAGATCTGTTTAGATTAAATATTGATTGACGAGTGTAGTGTGCCCAAACACGTTCAACACAATAAAGATTATTATTATTATTATTATTATTATTATTAATAAGAACCTAAATTGTGAGGACGTATATTGTTGTATATTTGATACATCGGCAAACATTCGCTGGACAAACTTGTATCTAATTTTTATGTATTTTTTTTTAGTCTTATGAATGTACAGCACGCGGCGTGTAAGAAGACGAGCCCGCCAATGCGCAAACCACGAGTTTATGATGTTTTTCAAATTCACGCGTTCGTTTACTTCAGTTTTTATTATAATCGGTACTCGCCGGAGTTCTTCGCGATGCGCCGGCTCCTCGTCTTCTTACGCGTGCAGTAGTAGTATAAACAGGAGCATAGATCCAAAAAAAAACCAGCATAATAGAAAATTCTATAACTTTTGATTGGTTGAAGATGAAGTACCTAGCAAAAGTTACATCAAATTAAAGTAAATTTAATGCTCAAAAATTTTTCGGAGAATCGATTGTGGGACCTGATGTGGTAAAAAAAGTGTATTTTATTTTTGGCCCATCACGCATACCTGTAAGCTTTCCCGCAAAAAGCAGGAGTCTCCCTCCTTTTAGTACGAACTCCCGCTTACCCGCATCACAATGATAAACTCCCGCAATTTGGAAGTCACTCGTGAAGGAATTTTTGACGAACGGCGTGTTTTTTTACAGAACAACTTCCTTGTATTCATACACTATTTCATGAAAATAATCAAGAATTAGGTATTTTTTAAGCAACAATGGCCAATGGGCTACTAAACTTTGTTTCTCGTAGAATAAATTTTCTCAATCTTAGGTTGGCAGGTATGCGGCATCGCGCGTTTCTCGAAATCGTCACCCTGTTATCACGCCAAAATCTTGACCGTTTTGTCCTGCGTCCTTTTCAAATCTAATGCCAATATTGTACATTTTAAAGTGGCCGTTGCATTGATGAAAATCGCACATTTTGAAATATAGGCAATCAACATTACATCCATTTGTGTGATTTATTCCAAGATGTCGCCTATATCGTAATTCCTACAAATATTACGCGGTGACTCATTACGGCCAGAGAAATGTTACGTAGTGTATAGTAGGTGTAACATTTCTCTGATTACGGCTTGGTTGCAAAATATGTAACTGAAACTTCATTTCAAATGGTTTTTAATATACGTATCTTAATAAATTGTCCCATTCGTCACACAACATTCATTTCAGTTAGACACTAGAATTCCATACTTTCATCTCACTCAGTCAAAATGACCACTTTACAGCAACCAGAAAAATGTTATACCTACTACCACAGACCATTAATGGTCTGTGCCTACTACTACGTAGTGTTATGAAAACAGATGGCTAACTTCACAATCACAGCTTGATAATGGAACTTGTTTAGCTTCGAAACATGTCGCTCTAAATTTTATTACTGTCAACATTTATATTCTGCTACTTGTCGTTAGCAGCTTAAATACTATAACCGATTAAATTATTACCTCATCATTACATTGGTTTAAGGGGGAGGCTGAGAGTCTTTCATTCAATTCCTTTGAACCCCTTTACGAGTCAAGAATTCCTCAATATGACTTTTTCATTCTTTAATTCTGTGGTGCACGTCAGCCATACGTGAGCCATATACAAATCCCACTTGCACGCAAACCCCACTCGCGCGCAGACCCCACTCGTACGCAAATCCCCACGCGCACGGAACAATGGGGGCGCCCGCTTCCCTTTATAAGCGAGGTCCGAAGCCGAGAAAGACCAGAGTTCTTCTGTTCTTAATAGCGAAGATCTCATTGTCCGCTGACCGATAGCGACCCGCGCAACGAACCAAAGACCGCTGCTGACGATAGTGCGGCGCACCTCGCGCCGGTACACCGAAAGACCGTTGCTGACGATAATGCGGCACACCTCGCACCGGTACACCGAAAGACCGGTGCTGACGATAACGCGGTACACCTCGCGCCGATAGATCGACCGCTGCTGACGATAGCGCGGGACCACCACGCACCGGTAACCCGCGGCACCGCCGCCGTCGACACCAACGCCTAGAGCCGCTCTGTACATATGTAAATATATCGTATCATAACCTCTTCGACTTATTCTTGAACACGCAATCGCCCAACCGGCGAGCACCCCCAAAGAGGCGCACCCCCACGCCCAAAATACCTTGTATATTATGTATGATTTTGTAATATCGATGTAAAATATAATGCAGTATTATAAATCTAAATGATACATATGTTATTGTTATTAATAATCATTTATTCAACGTTTATGTTTCATCCGGCGCAAATGACAATCTTCATCAACAACAAAATTTATTCACAGCCATCTATAATTATTTTTCGGGGGTTTTTCTTCCGGGTTTTTTTTTCCTGGGGGGTTTTTCCGGGGTTTTTTTCCGAGGGTTTTTTACCAGGTTTTTTTCCTAGATGCAGATAGATCATTGATAAGCACAACTACCGCTAAAAATCGAATGAATCTAAAAGAGGCAGTTTTTCAAACAAAAATGAAGGTTTTTTTCGGCCTCTTTTCGCATTAGAATGAAGCGTTTCGAACTCAAATAAGTTATATAAAAAGACTTCGCTTTGTTAATCTCCTGTTTTGAAAAATTTTCAGAAAAGCAAAATCAATCAAATGAATAAAAAAAATGAAAATTAAACTTAAAAAATCGATTTCTTTCTACCTTTTATACTTATTGTTTATTATCATTAGCATTACCATCATTTCCAGCGTAACCTTTGTTTAATAATGGTAATTCTTTTAAAAATAAACTATGGGGAATATAGGTATAGGTACCACAATAATACCTACATTCTTATACTTTCTACATTGATTGATTTTTGATTACATCCTAGATAATTTGATAAGATAAATATTTGTCTTATGCTGGTAGGCTTTGTTTTCATCCATTTTCAATCAACAACACTACTATAGTGTATTTCACGAATAATTAGACCTCTGCAATATGTCCGCCATTTAAATTTGTCACCAAATAAAGCGCGGGAGCACTCATTGGCGTAGTACCTTTTGTCATATAAAAAAAAGTGAAGAACTTATTTGAATAAATTTGTTATTAATAAATTCACTATCACCACGCTCACCTAGTATTAATTAACTATTTTAATACAAATTTTTAAAAAATAAACAAGTATGTAGTAAATTATTTTTTATTAATAATTATTGCGTAATTAAAAATCGCAGAATTTGCAGTTTCAACATTAATTACGAATTAGTAATGGTAAATTTTCAGAAATTCTTAACAATAATGATATTTGTTTTTAATATTCTTTTATTTTAACGATGTTTATTTCTTACAATAATTAATTTAATTGAAAAATTTTCAATTTTACTAACCTAAGGTACATCTCCGCGTGATACGCTACTGAGTTGGCAAATAATATTTTAAGACGTTTGAAGGTCGTATTTGTTATTATATTTGTCTTTTGCTATTATAATGTTGTAGGAAAGGATGGAAAATGCGGTTCAGAGTAGCCAACTGAAATATGTATCCCTCTCATTACAATGTTACACTTATAGAGTAGTTATTTTATAATTGGATGGTGTTCATGGTGGAATGGCAGCCATATTGCAGAGGTCTAATTATTCGTGAAATACACTATAGCAAAGAAGAATATTTATTTCATTAGGGATGCAATCAAAATTGAAAAACGTTAATTGCTGAAATAAAAACTGGTTATTTGGCATAAAATTTCACATTTTTAGTAAATCTCTATAGGTACTTATTACTTATTTAAACTAATTTTTGTATATTGTAATTTAACGTATCCTTTTCAATTTATTGGCTTTCTATCGCGCTTTTTGGTAAAAAAATTACTCTTCATGTGTAATTATTTGATTTTTTCTGCTGTTGATTTCAATACTAGACACCATATCAAAAAGTGCAAAATCTTGACTTTGATTTAAGTCACCGTAGTTTAAAGTAGCAAACCGCTCTGAGGGGGTTTGGGTTGGACCTGCTTTGTGCAACAAAAGAATAGAAAATCTACCTGGTCAGTTTTGCATTTAAAGGGATGTACAATAAATATATGCGCATTTTTAAAACTACTTCGAGGATGGGCTATTGGGCTCTTTCATTGACGGCGGGTTACCATACATACCTAAAGCAAAACCCTTGTAGCATAACGAACAACGAAGATAAAAATAAAGTTAGTGATGATGAAATCGTAAGATAGCTGATGATTACTTAAATCAAATTTGAATTTTAAACTACGCTTATGCATTCAAATTTCAGTTCTATTTTTTAACCTTTGGTTGCAACAGTGAACTCTATACATACAGTATACCGGCGGTGCAACACGTGCATTTGCACGGGGCGGCGCAGCTTTGAGGGGCGGCAAAATTGGCTAGAAACTTTTGTAAAAATTTATTAATTATTATAAATTAGTGATAAACTTGATAGGTCAGATGTCAAGGGCGGAGGTTGGTAATAATAATTTATTTTTGTTTATATTTAAGTTTACATACTTAATTTAAGAGCGCCTGTACTCTGGAGCCATATAGGCTCTGCCGCTTGTCATCAATTCTATCGGTACGTATACGTATATATTTTTGCACGGGGCGGCAAAATGCCTAGCGCCGGCCCTGTTCACATTGTAGATTATTTTTTGACTACAAACAGTTTATAAAAAAGAAAAAAGTGATCTTTTAGATTTCACATCCTGTCACACCTCTGTTGCAAATAAATAATTCATTAAATGCCCTAATATGTGCCTCTAATTAAAATGTTTGCATAAAGTGAACTCTTACATGTTATTACACTGCGAGATTCATTATTCATTAACAATACTTGAGAATCTTGAGATGTCTTCCAGTATATTTATTCCCTGATATTATAATTACATAATTCTCAAAAAAAAACACAAAAAAGGGAAAGTAAAAAATTCATCGTAGTGTGCTTTTTATTCGAAGTTGCAGCACAGATCTGTGGTTGCGGTAAGTAGGTATGTAACCCTAGACATTTTTTGTTTGTCTAGGTATGTAACATTCTTCGTGACTAATGAGAAGTGCGACAGTGCGTCCCTTATAGTCCTATAGTAGTCTCTCATCAGACAATGGTAAATCAGCTGGTAATCAATGCCATAGATTAACGTAAACACACACTACAACCACAGCTTAAATACACACAGCTAGCCAACTCTCGGCGGCACCTTTGATGTGGCGGTCTACGAGTAAGCGAGACAGAAGCCTTGCTGTCTCTGTCGCACAGAGGGGAAAAGTCAGGGCCGGATTAAAATGATTATTTATTCAATCTTCCTGACAGTACCGTAGTAGTAGGTAATTTTAAAATTTATTGGATTATGATATTTTTTGAATCTACAGTCCTCGCCAGGAGTGTTTACCGCTACGTCATTAATGCCTGAACTAGCTATCCAATTTGTTTATACTGCCTTCAGTGCCTTCTCATATTAATCAGTGAATTAAATAAAAGATGGTGAACATTCGCAGTGCATTTGACGAAATCGACATACGGTATTGAATAAGCAAATGTAATAGAAAGAGTAAACCTATAAACACGAAATCAATTTGTGCTTGGGTATATCTGAGAAGACGGTGAGAAATATCAAGTTTCGAGCTGCAGCTAACCCTGTTTTAATTTTAACAAGTACGGGTAAAAACGACCACGCAAGAAACTAAAATCAGACGATCTACCTGCAACATATCCAAAATGGGCATAAGGAATACGTTATCCAACATGTATGCACAAAGTGAGTAATATTACATCACAGTTTCACAGTGTTTTACAGATGTTTGACGTAGTTGTACTACATTTTGTTTACAGAAAAGCATGCCACAGTTGCAAGTTTAAATACAGAAATTCGTAATAGCCACATATTTAGTAAGCGACAGAAGTCTTCACCGTGCAATCCAGTCGCTAGGATTCAAATTAAAAAAAGACTCCAACCGTAGAGCTTTATTGGAAAAAAGTTACATTGCAGAAATGCGAATTAAATTTCTTAAGCAATACATTAAAGAGATCAATTCACCGAATCGTCTGCAAGTTGTATTATTATGGATGAAACTCAATGAAAGGTGGATCTAGTCGAAAGGAAATCCGGGACAATCATGGCAGAATGAAGACATTAGGAGTGTATGAAAACCTGAAGGCTACGATGGCAAGAGATTCATTGTTGTTCACGCTGGATCTGCCAGAGGATTTGTACAAGGTGCTGCTCTATTATTTCCACACTATTCAAAACCGAGCTGTATGGTCTAATTAAGTAACTTAAATACAAAAAAGGTATGAAGTAAGTACATACATGAAATAATTAGAAGCTATGGACACGAAGTATTAAGTTTACCACCACATCACTGCGAGTTTAATGCCATAGAATTAGTATGGGGGGCATGGGCACACACAAAGGGATATTATGACAGGCATATTGGACGAGATGGCTATAAAGATGAAAACGTAATTGCTATGTGGAACAAAGCTTTACAGCAGTGTGATGAGACTGTATGGGCTAATAGTGTGCGACATACTAAAGAAACCATAAAAGAGTGGTATAAACAGGAAGAAATGTTGGACGTCGCAGTTGACGAACTAATTATTAACGTGGGAAACTGTTCTGAAAGCTGAGATGTAGAAAGTGACTCCGATTAGAAGTCTTAGAACACTTTGACAAGCAAGTTTCTACAACTTACAATTTGTAATAAAAGTGTATTTCATATTTAATACAATTTCTATTAGTAATGTATTTCAATCATGTAAGTACAATATATTTTGTCGTAAAATGCTGTTAATTCACACATTTCCTATGTAATGTTCAACATTAAAAATGTCATCTTCGTACGAATAAATATGTACTTCCATTTTATTTATTCATGTAACTTAATATGCATTTTGTGTAATTACAGTATAATAATGTTACCATCATATTGTTGCCCAATATTACTGAATTGGTAACAATAAGAAATTATGATTATGAAACGTAGTAGCCTTGCGAGGTGTAAATAATGCAGCTCGACAGTTGAGTTCTTCGATGCAAATTGCTTAACCTATAAATTGAATTCTATAATTATCAATTGTTTAATTGTTTATCAGTAACTTACCACACAACCATTCTCCTACTTTTATAGTTCCGCTGCAATTACCTATTAAATGTTTTCATTTTGTTGAAAATTGCTGTTTGGATTAGAACCTACATAACCTGCAGACTACAAAAATAACGTACGGAGCACCTGTTCAATTTCAAGGATACTGTTTTGGTAATAAAATAGAGTTGTGCAGCTTACATTTTTAATAAGTCTTATATTATGATATATGATATTATATGATGATGTCCTGTTGGTTTTTTGTCACCCATTTTATTAGAGTTTACAAAACAAAACTTAAAACAAAGTTCTACAAATCGTAAGTACGCCTATGATATGATTGCTAAGGCAATTCCCGACTGCACGTCAAAGACATCTTTTCCCCTAAGAGGCGGAGCATAAAGCCTGCGCGAAGGGATCGACGCAAACCGTTCCCGCCAAGAGAGTGTTATAGCTGTGTGTATTTAAGCTGTGCTACAACCGTAAAGGTTGTCTGTAACGTAGTAAACAGAACAAATTGATGAAGTTTGCATAAAACGCCAATTAGTCAATCTATTTTTAAATTTAAGGAGGAAGTAGGTAGACATATTAAACCTTGGGTACACATAATTTACTGAATCACGGCCTATATTTTCACTTCTTATTACGCTAATTCTTAATTAGCTTAATTGAATGATCGACATAAATAATAATCCTTCCGACAGGTCACAGGTGTAGTATAACTGCTTAAATGGCAGTTGAGGTCTGAGGAATGAACTTATCAATTTATCCAGTGTTGCCAGACGGGTCGGACGCCATTTCCCCAGATGCGTTCCTAAAATTCCCCAAAAAGGCACCTCACAACTAAAAATTTCCCCAATTTCAAAATTCTTAATTAGATGGTATAATTCGGTAAATAACCCGTTATAATGCTAAATGATATCACAATACATGCTAATTTGAAATGTATTCTAATAAATATGTTAGGTCGTGTTAGGTATAGTGTTCATTATTAAATAAAAGATTAATAGAACGGCCTGATGTAGTATTTTTTCTACTATTTTCGTGTCAATTTTCTTATTTCTATAGTAAATTGTAAATTTATAATTCCCCACATTTTCCCCAATATATTTTTTTATTTTTCTTTCCCCCTTTTCTCCCCATAAATTTTTTTTTCTTCATTTTGGAGAAAAAACCCCCAATCTGGCAACACTGAATTTATCGTAGATAAAACGATCGCAAACTGTATAATTATTATTATATCTTTTACATGACAAGACAGTTCTTGTGTTTAGGTATGTACCACCCACGCACCTAACTGACCTAACATCTGTTAACCAAACAAATAAACAAGTTGTTGTTATTCAATTGGACAACTGTATGCGCAACTGACCGTAGTGACATCTAGTTTAGTTGCGCAAAGCTGCTTATTTTTCCTCTCATAAGCGTGGCGGGTCTGGTTAGTTGTCTGTGACGCAACTAAACATACATGGATGAATTGCTGTCTTATTAATATCTTATTACATGAGTTGTCTATCTTTACTAATATTTCATTATTTCAATCAACGCTTTCAATCAGGGCATTGAAGTATGTATATAATCAATGGTTCATTTCACCACTAGTTTTGTAAGAATCCTGTATTTTTATACTGCTTGTAGTTAATGTACCCGACTATAGGAGGCCTACACTAGCGCTTGAAGCGTAGGGTATATCGTCCGTACTTAAAATACAATAAGCCTATATAGTTGCACTTCTTCAAGTATTAGTTATTCAATGGCAAAACCCAATAATGAACGATTACGTGACGCTGTTGTACCTACTTCACATATTTTAAAAGAAAAACACCGCCATAAAATCAAACGCTTATCGCTTCGTTTGAAATGTCACAATTAATTTTATAATTCTCAGTACCAACTATAATTTTGTGAACAGGTTAACCAACCTACAAATCCCCTTTCCTCTTGTGAAGTCAACACCCGCATTTCTCTACCAACTATTTTCCTATAGCAGTGGACAGTCTATTTTTAGTGGTTTGTGATTCTATGGATCTATGGAACTTCTTGAGTATTCAAGGTCTCTTTCCGCCGAACGATCAGAACTTTCAGGGAAAACATTAAAATATTCCAATACATTGGTTTCTGCAGCGTTATTGGGGACAATTGGCTTTGCCAAATTTCTTGGCGCATTTACTTCGCCCAAATTTAGAAAATTCTTTTCAATCATTCTGATTTTTTGTTCCGCCATTGTAGGTAAATGCGGATATCTTTCGTTAAAGTGTTGAGTGATTCTTTATTTAATCGTTGTTAAAGGTTCTGCAGGTCCGAATCCGAAAATAAAAGGAGCAGACTTGCCATTAATGTAAAACAAATTTAGAATATCAGCAATTGTCCAATTAAAAACAAATATCAAGCGCAAAAATCAAAATTCAAACAGATTGTTGTGAGGTGACTTGGCAACACTGCACGGTACTACTTGTTACTTGGTACACTAGCTTGGAAATGTATAAAGTTATAGAAGTTAGTTTGTAGTTAAAATAATAAAGAGATTATAAAAGGAATATAAAACACAGATAACATTGAAAACAAACTAAATGTGGCGTAAACTTTTAAACTGATTGCTAACTGACAACTGTCAAATAAAAATGAAAACATAAGAATCATAAGAAACAATTGAATAAAATTTTTTTGAAAATTTTCAAAGCCAACCATGTTTTGTAAATTATAAATTTAAATAGATAAATGTCAATATAACTCTGCAATCATTGGTTTTAGGTATAGGAACATGGTATATCAATTTAAAGGAAATTTATTTCGGCATCGAATTGACTGATAATTAAATAGGCATTCCATTTGAAAAAAGACTTTTTAAAGTTTTTCTTAAGTCTGGAAATAACGTCAAATAGATACGTAACGGCGGGCAATTTTTTATTATCCGTTACAATCTTTTGACATTGAGAACCTAAAATCTCATTTCTCTAATTTTTACCACTTTCGTCTTTCAATTTTATTTCCTAAACAAGATTTTGAAATTTTTCAGTGAAAAAAAATTTTTTCTCAACAATCGAAATTGATACTGTAATGTACCCCCCTAGCCCTACACTAACTAACTTAACTAACGAAGCAGCTAACTTCACCCACTTTACGTTAATAAATTCAAAAGGAGCGGGAAACCCTAAACATGGCCTACAAAATTTAAACTTTCCCTCCAAAACACAGCAACCCCCAAAATGACATAAGCTCGTGATCGTCTGGCAGGCCCTCTATCGTGTAATAGGTATACACTGGTCGTGAACTATGATCGGGAAGGAGAAACAAAACCAACATTAACTGTACCAAAATAATTCATTTATTGACAGTTACTCGACGATTCGGAGGAGAAAAAGTGCGAACACTAAAAAAACTCCTCCTTAGACATAATTACATACATGACATCAATTCAAATACAAAATTATAGCAGCAAGACTGTTAAATAATATCAAGACAAAACATTTACAATTTCATTGTTGATACTCTTCGATCAGATTTAAATACTTTATGCAGCAGTTGTAAATAGCACAATAAATAATCAAATTAAACAAATCAAATCAAATCAAATACATTGCATATTAAAATAAAAGGGTCAAGAGAGTTTAAATAGATAGAAATGTACACAAGTTACAAAAAGGGTTCAACTTCAGGTAAAAATACACAAAGGACAGTTAGGTCCGGTTTCGAGTACAATAGAGCCACCTTTTCTGTTTATCCACAAATATTTAATACATTATGTTCAATTTGAACTCATTTGTAATTTCCCTCAATTAATCATAAGACACATAAATAAATAGGAGAAATCATAATACAATTTGCTAACTACACACATAATCATAATAATATCAAAGTCAGAATCAGCCGTGGGTGTTCCCCAATTGCGACTGTCTGTTTTTAAGGTATTCATATTTTTTTGTCATTTGTTTGTTTTGTTTTCATATTTTTGTTTCTAACTACACACATATATGATTAAATGTCGGAAATGCCATAAGTTCAAACACATATTTAGATATGAAAAAGCAAATGGAATACATAGAGGGCTCTACTACACACACGCGATAAAATACTAAACGAACGCTTACAATGTGAGATTCAAATTAATTGAAAACCACGTTGAAACGCGAGGTAATGCAAAAGTCAGGGTAAGACCAGTTTATAACAGCACACAATGCAATTCAATTAGACAGATATAAATGTATTAATCAAAAACGTTTCACCTGCAGAAAGCACTAAAATGGAGTCACCAAAAATAAAAACAAATGAAACGATCTTTACTACTTCGCGGCTTCCAATCAGATGATCCTGAAAATTAAGATTCACCCGCCTTACACCAACGCCTCCGCCAGAGGGACCTACAGTAAAACAAAAGTATCGACGTTGCCACTACTTTTCAGCTTTTTGTACATGTTGTCGGATCTCTAAAATATAGGTAACCCAACTGTGGATACTACAATACGCCGATTATTTTAAGCATACTTACTAAACATTTTATGACACATCATAATGTGAAAAAAATTGCCTGGTTTGTATTTAAAATAAAGATGTTGATGCCCACTTCCGGTATTTCCAGAAGTGCTGCCATTTGGAAAATATTTTTATTTAATAGATTAAACACGGCATGTTGCATGTGCAAAATTTCAAATTTCTAGCTTTTACCGTTCTTGATGTACTTCTAACCGACGGTCACCGTGAGACACCCTGTATATGACTGTATTAACAAAAAATATGCACAAATTTTGCAAGATAACAGCAAACAATATTACTTGTCCTCTAGTTCAGAGATAATTCTTTTTAGTAGTTTTTTCTCTTTGTTGCATCCACTGAACTCTATTATATTATTGAGTTCAGTGGTTGCATCCTGTTACACTGTGCTGGTGCCTCATATGATCAGAGCTTCCTCTTTTTTCTTTCTGGGTTGGGCTTGATTTATACAGCCAGAATGAAAGTATTCACTATGACACAGGGACTAAAGTGGGTCATTTATCCGCTTGGTATTAAATATGAACTTTTTTCAAACATGGCTGCCGGTGTTTACTAATTCCCATGCCTAACCCACTGGTTTTTTTTTCGGATAGCAAGATTTCTATACAATTTTATAAAAATTTGTCACATTGACACGAATAAGTTTTTAATTATTGTACAATAGGTACATAAAAAATAAATACTTCGGAAGTGCAAAAAATATCTTATATACCTCGGGACCAATGGAGTGGTTGTTTCCCCCTCGAGGCAACAAACTACACTCACGGGATTAAATGCTGCACTTTGGACCCTCGATATATGATATACCATTATGTATCAAGGACAAAAAATTACCTTTTTATGAACAAGCCGGAGCCTGCAATGGCAAGGGAAGCAAGCAGACAAGGCCATAAAAAGCAGTTTTTGTAGAGGGGCATATTAAACTTCTCTCCGGACTGACATTTTTTGAAATACCTATGCGAAAAATTAATCTTACTAAATAAATATGAAAACAACATTTTAACTTTTAACATTTATTTAATATTTATGAACATGAATTGTAAAGTGTGAACAATTATGGAAATGAATTGTTGTGTTGCCCATTGAAGTTGATACCTTGATAGTACCTGTGTCACCTGCAACTTGCGTTTCTACTGAACTTTCATTAGAAGAACTTCCTTGAAGTTCAGGTAATGAACTTTTATCAAGCGCACTTTGAACACTTACGAATGATGTGCCGGTTAAAATGCTTCTTGACATATTGATTTTATTTCTTATGGAATCCTCTACATATCCTTCTGCCACGGTGGTAGATTTACATCTCCCATGTCTCTTAAATGTTGGAATACGTGCACCAGAATCTGCTAAAAGTGAGGCGGAGGTTCGCCGATAGCAATGACCCGTGTATGCACTTGGATTAGGTAATGCAAGATATTGAGCAATTAAGCTAGGAATTTTTGCGAAAGTATGTACACCGACAACTTGTGTGGAGCATTTTCCTAATCGGTAATTTATAAAAAAAGCTTTGTGTTCACAATGAGCGGGTCTCAAAGCAGCATATTTTCTGAATAGCTCCAGCGAGTTTATGCCTTCAGTGATTTCCGGGGTGAGTGTAAAAATTCTTTTTTTCCAATTTTTAGAATCCGGTATTGTGATGACCAGTAAGTCATCTTTGTCAGCAATATCTTCGATACTAATTTGTCGGAGTTCATCTCTGCCGCAGGCACCAGCGATTCCGATTAGTAAGCAAACCTATGATATATATGAATAGGTAATTTTATTATTAATTATTGTATCACTATTTACCTTCCACATTAAGTAGGCATGATTAGGAGCGTCTCGAAGAAATCTGTTTAACTGATCCCTGCTAAATATCTTAGACTTCTTAGCTTTGTACCCAACATTTTGTTTCTTTAGAAATGTACGAAGTTTACGAAACTTACTGATGTCAATATTATCTTTTACTGCTAATGTAGATTTCAACATTGAATATGTTGACCATAATGTCGATGACTTTAAGTGATTTGACATGGAGGAAAGATAGGCCAACAATACGTTCTCAGTAATATTCTTCGCATTTTTTTCAATGCGCCACTTCTTGAATTTTGAATATTGTTTTTCATACAAAGTTCTTGATTTTTGTGGAAGTAGTTCTAGCGCTGATTCATTAGTAACACATTGAAGTTCTGGTGGAGTGCCGTTAATACATTCCTCATCGCTATTTTCGTTGGCCATTGCGGACGTCTTACGTGCTGAGCACACTGTCAAATTTAAGTTGATACTAGGACACTTAACAATCCAAAATGCATCAAAAACCAGGCCAAACATAGCGAAATAATTAAAATGTCAAAACATTTGTAGGTGACCGATCAAAGCCAATGTTAGTACTTGCCCCTCATTAAACTTCATTGAAAAAAAAAATTTAATGTCGTTTTCTATTCTAGTTATAAACTACCTGGAATGATTGTAACATGATCGATTTCGTCTATTTTAATAAATATGTCACATTAATTTAGATTTAAATAATTATGTGTACTTAAATTAGTCTCAGCGAGTTATTAAACCACTTGTTGCAGCACAGACGAAAAATGTTTGCGGACAAAAAAATAATGGCGTGCAAAAACATGACGTTTTTTGTCTGCAAATGAGTCCTTAAAAATTCATTTCATGGAGAAGTCGACGGAAAAAACAGTTTTTTATTTTGGATAAAGACATTTTCCATTTTTCAATTATAACTGTCTATACACACAGATACATATTGTTTCTTAATGGGATGTAATACCAAAACCTCTATTACATAGTGTAGCACTCTCACCAACTTAGTTAGCACAAGTTACCAATCGGCAATCCCTTTAACAGCCCAGGCTACAGTGGCTTTATAAGAGAGAGTGGTGACAATTAGAACCTAACCCCGCCCATCGGCCATTTTGTGGCAAATTCAAATAAGAATAAGTGTGCTGCCTGTAGTGCATATAGAATTTTATAAAAAACAAGATTTTCTTCGTAAAACACTGGAAAAAAACCAGGTAATGTAAACAATCAACATAATATTAGCTTCATCATAGCGGTTCGGACTGCGCAGCCAATCAACAGCTACACCATCTATTGTCACCCACTCTTTCTATAAAGCCACTGTAGCGCAGGCTGACTACATTAATTTATTTTTAACATACCTATTTCAAACTAAAATTTCTCTACATGTATACACAATTATAATGAGAATGGTTTGTTATATTATTATTATCATCACATTTGGTTCTTTTTATTCACCTTTAGCACACTATTAGCATAGTTTTATTCGGCTAGGTACCGTACCTCTTCCGCATGAAATAGTTCACTCAAAATAATTAACCATGATTTACCATCACATGCTTTATTAAATATCTTTTGTACTGTGTCGCATAGGGACAAATTGCACATTTGAACCATGACGCCTTTTGGTATGAACTACTAATTGATGCTTCCATTTCGTGACATAGTCACATTGTGTACATTTAAATTCGTTTGAACCATGACGACCATTAAAATGTTGAGTTAAATATTTCTTGTACTTTGTTATGTAGTCACACTGTCCGCATTTAAATTGACTTAAGCTGTGACTTGCCTTCATATGCCTTTCTAAATACATTTTATCCTTAGTCACGTACTCACAACTTGCGCATTTAAATTCATTTGAACCGTGATATCTTTTCATGTGAGCAACTAGTTTATGCTTCCATTTTGTCACGTGGTCACATAATTCGCATTTAAATTCAGTCGAACCATGACGACCATTAAAATGTTGAGTTAAATACTTCTTGTATTTTGTTTTATAGTCGCAGTGCTCACATTTAAAATGACTTGGACCGTGATTTGCCTTCATATGCTTTTCTAAATACATTTTATTCTTTGTTACATACGCACAATTTACACATTTAAATTCATTTGAACGATGATGTCTTTTTGTGTGAGCAACTAGTTTATGCTCCCACTTTGCAACATGATCACATAATTCGCATTTAAATTTAGTTGAACCGTGACGACCATTTACATGTGTCTTTAAAGATGTTTTCCACTTTGTTACATAATCACACTGATTACATTCATATTGAGTTGAACCGTGACGTACATTTAGATGTGTCTTTAAAGACGCTTTCTGTTTTGTTACATAATCACAATGTGCACATTTAAGTTGGATCGAACCGTGATGAGCATTTATGTGTGCCTTTAAATCAGATTTATATATTGTTACGAAATCGCAATGTCCACATTTAATGTGGATTAAACCATGATGCGTGTTTATATGTGTCTTTAAAGATTCTTTCCATTTTGTAACGTATTCACAATCTGTACAATTATATTGAATTTTACCGTGACGACCACTCATATGTGAATTTAAATATTGTTTCCATTTTGTTACGTAACCACAATCTGTACATTTATATTCAGTTGAACCATGATGAGCATTTATATGCGCCTTTAAATTATGTTTATATTTTGTTCTATAATGACATTGTGAGCATGGAAATTCTTGTAAACTTTGTACATTGTCTACTGGTTGCATTCCTACCATCACTGAAAGTTATTAAAACTTTTTTTAATATTATGCGTGTGCAACCATATACGTACTTAGTATATACTTATACACAAGGAACGCCAAAAGGACCAGAACGATCAAATATCACAGTTGTCTGCAGTGATTATTTTCAAAATTTGTAGAGTAATAACCAAACAATTTACTAATCATAATGGTAATTATTTGTTACTTTTGGTTTAGCTGGACGTGCCATCAATTTGTTTTTTACGTGGCACTATGTATTTTTAAAAGTACGTTCAAAAATACTTAAAGCGAAGGTTTTTGTATTAACCGAAAAATAGAGAAGAACAATAAACAACTCTAAGATAATTTAAGTGGTTCAACAGTAAATGTTCAAGCGGTTTACAATTTGGTAATGATCTAATCGAAGATAGAAGGCTCGAATGACATTTTTGATAGCTTGTCGAAGGATTGTGCAATGCCACAGTTGTGTGGTTTTACAACAGACAACATTTGTCCTCTCATGATAATTTCAGTAGTACATTTTCTCTCTTTGCTTCGTCCTGTTTTACACTGATACCTGGCCATCAATTTCGTGACTGCAGCTTCCCCTTTTTTCTTTCTGGTTCTAGCTTGATTTATATAGCTAGGATGAAAGTATTCACTATAATGACACCAGTGGCGTAACAACAAAATTTGCCCCCCCCCCCGCCCCGCCATTACATTTATATTTTTTCTCTACAATCATTTTTTTTCAAATTAAATGTACTGAATGTCACTAAGTTCTGCCTGGAAAAATGTTTTTTCTAAGTAATTAGTGATAATTAAAGAGAGTTACGAATTGATTCAGCTAATAAAAAAATGAATTCAAAGATAAGTATGGCTTGTCTCAATTTATATCGTCTTGAAACTTATCTCGTAAAAGAATTTATTTTCAAATCTGCATTGTTAGTAGATAAACACGTTGTAAATGCCTACCAGTCCACTCACGGTTGGGTTAGGTATGCGTCACCCGGTGCTATAACAATTCAAATAAATAATTACTAATTAGTGTCAGTCGTTAAGAATCCTTGTTGTTGTAAGTATAATACGAGTTGTATATCGTATAATTTAGTTTAAAACTCGTAATTTATTTAAAATAAAACGGATGCCTTGAAAAGAAATTGCTATATTAATATTTTTACCTTAGTCCGCCTCTGATGCCCTGTCATAAAATACTTTTACGAGATAAGTTTCAAGACGATATAAATTGAGACAAGCCATACATAAAATCTGAATTTGTGCACTTGCACAGAAGATCGTCGAAAATAGTGAAATTATTTTGAAGCGGTATTTATTTTACTTATAGTTGTCCGTATAGAGAGCATATTATATGTGACATCAGTCAAAGCGCCAAAAGCTCCCGCGCAACTCCCGCGCCCTTTGAGGCTTTTCCGGCAAAAAGCGACGGCGGCTATCAAAAGACAATACTTTTTAGTTTTTATTTTCATTTTGCAAAACTGGTGATAATGTAGAAGTCTAAATGTTACAATGCAAATTAAAACAAAGGTTTTCGGCCGGTTCAGTTATTTTGAATTAGATTTAAAAACATGGAAGGATCTGAATCAAAAAGCCCTTTGAGCCCCCACGCTCACGCATCGGGTGGGTGTAAATAACAAAAATAACTAAACAGGAAGAAACAAACAATTAGAAAATTCTTTGCTCTTTACTACATAAACATACCATAAACATATTTGACCGGTCTGAGACTTTTGGCACACCTTGCATATTGAACCATCATCCTCCATTATTTAAGAAAGATAACATAACATTTCCACAAGGCTTAACACATAATATACATGTAAGAATAGATTAATAGACATGCAATTAGTCGTAATTGAATCAGTTTCTTAAATGTACTCTAGCTTCATATATTGATAAAATAAACTGTTAAAGTTTCATTTTCAGCATAAGCTTCTCTATAGTTACTAAGCGCTAACTGCTGTATTCTGATAGAAAGTCGAACTACTGTAGCAATACAGGGTAGACCATTTTAAGTGATACACGCGAATATCTCGAAAAGGAGAATTTTTTTCAAAAAATGTTTCAGACGAAAGTTTTGTGGCTTTGAGGGGAAAAGATGATGACATTATCATTTTAATTGTAGATGGCGCCACTTTAGAGATTTCATCATGGCGGCCATTTTTTTAAATGGGAGTTGATTTTTCTTTCCAAATGAAAGTTGCAGCTGGCAATAAGACGAATACAACAGTTTTTTGTTTATTTTCATCGAATAATAATAATAATAATAATAGCATCTTTATTTTCAACACCGCAGAATACATCTTATGCTTATAATAGTTAGTTAC
>JAVRBK010000034.1:0-69208 GCA_036250285.1 Pyrocoelia pectoralis | reverse complement strand
GCTCCCCTGTTCCCATGCTCCCCTGTTCCCCTGCTCCACTGTTCCCCTGCTCCCCTGTTCCCTTGCTCCCCCTGTTCCCCTGTTGCCCTGCTCCCCTGTTCCCCTGCTCCCCTGTTCCCTTGCTCCCCCTGTTCCCCTGTTGCCCTGCACCCCTGTCCCCTGTTCCCCTGGTCCCCTGTTCCCTTGCTCCCCTGTTCCCTTGCTCCCCCTGTTCCCCTGTTCCCTTGTTCCCCCTGTTCCCCTGTTGCCCTGCTCCCCTGTCCCCTGTTCCCCTGTTCCCCCGCTCCCCTGTACCCCTGTTCCCCTGATCCCATGTTCCCCTGTTTCCCTGTTCCCCTGCTCCATTGTTCCCCTGTTCCCCTGCTCCCCTTGTCCCTGCTCCCCTTAACTTCTCAATCAAACTAAACGATGTTAAAAAATTTGAAAAGTTAAACAACCTTACTATCAATTTGTTCTGCATAAAGGATAAAAATCCCCTGCTCCCCCTGTTCCCCGATCGATCGGACTTGTTAAATAATAATAATAATAATAAATTTATTAATCCCGTAAACAATGTTACATTGTATGGGATAGGTCACAACAGTAAAGTGGTATTTTTATAATTGATTACTTTTATAGTAGTATTAGTTTGCTTATTTTTTACTTTGTTAACTAGGTTCCAACAGGTTTTGTTTTTATTATTAATAATAATAAAGTGTGTTTATTGTCAGTACGCCTCCACATAAAGGCATGGATTTGTACACAATAGATGTCAATACTACATAATATATAGTGTAATGTAAATCAGTGTCAATACAACACATAAGGGTGACACAAACATTACTAATCTAGTTGGTTGGATTGAAAGTATTCTTTTAAGTTATAGAAGGGCTTTTCTACTAAGAATGTTTTTAGTTTATATGTGCTTATTTGTATGATTTTTCCTGGCAGACTATTAAAAATTTTGCAGCAATTGTATTTTAAATTATTCTGAAATAATGCTGTTCTATGTTTTCCCGGATTTAGAAGGCTTTTATAGCGTGTATTATGGCTGTGTTCGCCAATTGAAAAGCGTGTTCGGAACTTATATGCGTAGCAGCTTATTTCCAAAATATATGTACTAACCACTGTGAGGATCTTTAACTTTTTAAAATATGCTCTACACGACGTCCTAAATGGAAGGTTACAGATAAGCCTTATTGCTCGTTTTTGCATTACATATTAATATACGTTCTGTGTTAGCACTGCCACCCCAGTTCCCTACCTATGTTGTATGAGATATGAGAATGAAAATTTGCATGATAAAAAATTAATAATGTGTGTTTATTACATATATTTTTTAAAGTGAGAAGTGCATAGCAACATGTTTGGAGCTTTTTACATATGTTATCTATATGTGATGACCAGGAGAGGTCATGCCTAACCGTTAGGCCAAGTATTCTTGCCGACTCGGAGCATTTGATACCGGCGACATCCTTTATCATTGATGTCTTTCGTAGGCTGCCAAAAGGAACTATAGACGTTTTGTTGTCGTTTATAATTAAGTTATTGCTATCGCACCACCTACGCAACTTATTTAAGATAAATTCGGTTTTACTGCTGAGGTCCGTTACATTACTTGATTTAATTAAAATGTTTGTGTCATCGGCATAGGAGGTCACGAAAATACTATTTTGAAAATCGTTTTCCATGAGATATGATACTAGGTCATTAGAGTAGAGCAAAAAGAGTGTAGGACCTAGTATGGATCCCTGGGGGACTCCAGATGTTATACAGCATGTAAGACCACGCTCTCCTTGCGGAAATTCTACCATCTGCGTCCTATTACATAAGTATGACTTGAAGAGATCTAGAGCAGTACCTCGAATCCCGTATTGAAACATTTTCTCCAGAAGCTTATTGTGGTCAACGGTATCGAAGGCGGCCGAGAAGTCCATAAATAGGCCTGCAGTTAAAAAGCGCTTATCAATCGAAGCTACAATTTCGGAAATGAAGTCGCATAATGCAGTGTTAGTTGACCTATTTTTAATGAAGCCATGTTGAAACCTGTTTATAATGTTAAATTTTGATAAGTAATTGATAAGTTGTGTATTTATTGCCGATTCAAAGATCTTAGAGAAACTGGAGAGTATGCTAATGGGCCTGTAATTGGAGACGTCGTGTGGGTTTCCCTTTTTGTAAAGGGGCTTTACTATTGCCCGTTTTAGGCTGTTTGGGAAACTACCTGTCTGTAAAGTAAGGTTAATTACGTATGTTATAGGTTTCGCCATAAAATGTTTCACGGATTTTAGCAGCATATTACTAACCTCATCGTGTCCACAGGACGTTGATGGTTTTAAGGAGCTAATAATGGACACCACATCGTCGACAATCAGTGGGGTAACAAACATTGAATGACGTAGCGCTGGAATCGGTGTATTAGAAACGGAGGGGTTATTGGGCTTGTAAAATCTGGAAAAATGTGCACCAAACATTTCAACTGCTTCCGTGTTCGACACTACTGTCCCTTCCTTAATAATTGCTATATTTGACTTCTTTTTCTTTCCATTACCGAATTAATGATTTCCCAAGTCGTTTTAGTCTTATTAGACGAGTTCAATAACTTATTATTATAGTACCGTTTTTTGGAAGATACTAACTGCTTTTGATAAAAGGCGTGGTAACTTTTGAACATAGTGTAGAATATTGAGTAGCGCTCGGACAGTACTTTGAGATTAATAACTTTTTGCTTCAGCTTGTAAAGCTCCGTAGTGAGCCATGGTTGACTTTTTGTGTTTTTTAACTTTAGTACTCGACGGGGAAAGCTTAAATCAAAGTAATATACAAAGTATCGAAAAAAATTATCAAACGCTTGTTCCGAATCGGTACTCAGGTAAACCTGTTCCCAGTTCTCTTGGGAGAGATACGACACAAATTGTGCTCTGCTGGCCTCCGAGAATATTCTCTTTCTACATTTAACGGCAGGAGAATGCGACGTTGTTTCCTTGCATGTTAAAACCTCTAACACTTGTCCATAATGATCAGATAGGCCAAAATTGATATTTTTTATTTGAAAATTGTTTGTATCAGAAAGTAAAACATTATCAGGTACGTTTTTGAGATGACCGTGACTCTAGTAGGTACATTCAGTAAAACTTTCATTCCAAATGAGGAAACGAGGTCAATTAAACTAATTCGGTTTACACTGACAGTGTCTAAGAAGTTTACGTTAAAATCGCCACATACTATGACCTTTTTTGTTGACGAAAAGGCTTCCTCTAAGAGATTCTCTAAAAGATTAAGAAAGGTTGTGTAATCGCCTCTTGGTGGCCTATATACAATTAAAACGATGACATTCTCTTTGGCTAATCGTATTCCGCAGAATTCAAAGTGACCTTCACTAGGCAATATACATGATGTCAGCCTAACACACTGAGACCTGACATTGTCTCTTTTATAAATGGCTACCCCTCCATGCCGCGTAGATGTGCGACAGAAATACGAGGCTAATGTATAATTATTAATAGCTAATGAAATTATTTTATCACCGGACTGCCAATGCTCCGTAAACAACAAGTAGTCGAATAAGTATTTTTCACATATTAATTCCAAATCGAGCACTTTATTAGCAAGACACTGTATATTTTGATGAAAAAAAGATATGTTCATTTCTGGGTTTAGAGCAGCATTACCTTGGTCAATTATCGGATCGATATAAAATGTTCTTACCCCACCACAATTGGCGACAGGTCTTTTGTTAAAAAAGGAACTCCGCTACTGCCTGGAGTGATGTAAATTAAATTGGTGTTCAGGCTAACATCTGTACATTCGATGTTTTTGTTCAGTAAAAAGTATTTGGAGATGTATGTAACTAAAATTAATTTACATTTATCACTGAGGTGAATTCCCTTATGATTATTTCTGCGCGATTTTAAAATACTATTCACATCAATACAGTAAACATGGTTAAAACTAAAAGTGCTGCACTGCAGCTGATGGTTAATTCTATACGCATAATGATTGTACGAGTCATTGTCCATACGGTATGGTACATTTATAATAATACAGTTAGTATGGGCTAATGACTTTAGAGAGTTATCAATACACGTTTTACTAATTTGTGTACGTTTAGCGGCATTGTTTGATCCCGCACACAGAATGACATAATCCTTTTTGTCGTAATCAGCGAATAATCCACTAGAGTTCGAAACTACATCTTCGAAACGAGCGTTTGGTTTGAAAATACATAAGACAGAGAATTTTGGGGACAAGTCTCTAAATTTTTGTGCCATATTCCTACCCTGGCTGTCAGCTAAGATCAAGACTTGAGGTTTGCATAAGGAGGTTTGATAGCTTCCCTTTATTCCCACATTATTATTATTATTGGATTCACTCCGATCCACTGAGCATGGTTGATCTTGGGCATCTAACATTTCCTCATATAGGGACATACTATTCTCCGCTACACTTTCGGTTTTGCCGATTGCTGGCTGATTAAGTAACAAACGCATCGCAGCGTCAGGGTTTATCGATCTGCCATGAGTGTTAGTACCTACACTAGTTGTTGAGTATGTGGTTTGTGAATTAATGATTATACTTCTATAGTGATTTTTTTTTCCAATACTATTTGACGTATTATTTCTTTTACTTAGATAGAGAACTTAATACTTAATAGATAGAGAAAGTTATTACATAGTATTGACGTAAAGCTGAAAAAACGGGTTTTATAACATCCCCAATTCGACTGGTGCATTAACACGAGAAGAGGATGCAGGAAAGCCATCTAACAATTATATATGTGAAATTGTGCGATTTCCCAAGGATAAGAGACCTATTATAATGTAAATCACACTGGAAACCCAACAATGAGTTTAACCCATCGATTATCCACGTCGACAATAGACCCAGATGGATCCTGGTTGGTATTTCAGGGATAATCAAGACTTAATACTTAGATAGAGAAAGTTATTACATAGTATTCACGTAAAGCTGAAAAAACGCCTTTAGAACTTCTACTAATGCGATTTTTGCATTAACACGCGAAGAAGATGGAGGAAAGCCATTTAATATTTATATAAGTGAAATTAAGCAATTTCCCAAGGATAACAGACCTATTATAATGTAAATCACATTGGAAACCCAACAATGAGTTTAACCAATCGACTATCCTGGTCGAAAATAGTCCCAGATGGATCCTCGTTGGTATTTCAGGGATAATCAATACTTAATACTTAGATAGGTAAAGTTATTACATAGTATTCACGTAAAGCTGAAAAAGGCCTTTATAAACACTTCCCCTAATTCGATTTTTGCATTAACACGCGAAGAAGATGGAGGAAAGCCATCTAACATTTATTTAAGTGAAATTATGCAATTTCCCAAGGATAAGAGACATATTATAATGTAAATCACACTGGAAACCCAACAATGAGTTTAACCCATCGATTATCCTGTTCGAAAATAGTCCCAGATGGATCCTCGTTGGTATTTCAGGGATAATCAATACTTAATACTTAGATAGAGAAAGTTATTACATAGTATTGACGTAAAGCTGAAAAGACGGGTTTTATAACATCCCCAATTCGACTGGTGCATTAACACGAGAAGAGGACGCAGGAAAGCCATCTAACAATTGTATATGTGAAATTATGCAATTTCCGAAGGATAAGAGACCTATTATAATGTAAATCACACTGGACACCCAACAATGAGTTTAACCCATCGATTATCCTGGTCGAAAATAGTCCCAGATGGATCCTCGTTGGTATTTCAGGGATAATCAATACTTAATACTTAGATAGAGAAAGTTATTACATAGTATTGACGTAAAGCTGAAAAAACGCCTTTATAATAACTTCCCCTAATTCCATTTTGGATTAACACGCGAAGAAGATGGAGGAAAGCCATCTAATATTTATATAAGTGAAATTAAGCAATTTCCCAAGGATAAGAGACCTATTATAATGTAAACCACATTGGAAACCCAACAATGAGCTTAACCCATCGATTATATTGGTCGAAAATAGTCCCAGATTGAACCTCGTTGGTATTTCAGGGATAATCAATACTTAATACTTAGATAGAGAAAGTTATTACATAGTATTGACGTAAAGCTGAAAAAACGCCTTTATAATAACTTCCCCTAATGCCATTTTTGGATTAACACGCGAAGAAGATGGAGGAAAGCCATCTAACATTTATATAAGTGAAATTATGCAATTTCCCAAGGATAAGAGACATATTATAATGTAAATCACACTGGAAACCCAACAATGAGGTTAACCCATCGATTATCCTGGTCGACAATAGACCCAGATGGATCCTGATTGGTATTTCAGGGATAATCAAGACTTAATACTTAGATAGAGAAAGTTATTACACAGTATTCACGTAAAGCTGAAAAAACGCCTTTAGAACTTCTACTAATGCGATTTTTGCATTAACACGCGAAGAAGATGGAGGAAAGCCATTTAATATTTATATAAGTGAAATTATGCAATTTCCCAAGGATAAGAGACATATTATAATGTAAATCACACTGGAAACCCAACAATGAGTTTAACCCATCGATTATCCTGGTCGACAATAGACCCAGATGGATCCTCGTTGGTATTTCAGGGATAATCAATACTTAATACTTAGATAGAGAAAGTTATTACATTGTATTGACGTAAAGCTGAAAAAACGGGTTTTATAACATCCCCAATTCGACTGGTGCATTAACACGAGAAGAGGATGCAGGAAAGCCATCTAACAATTATATATGTGAAATTGTGCAATTTCCCAAGGATAAGAGACCTATTATAATGTAAATCACACTGGAAACCCAACAATGAGTTTAACCCATCGATTATCCTGGTCGACAATAGACCCAGATGGATCCTCGTTGGTATTTCAGGGATAATCAATACTTAATACTTAGATAGAGAAAGTTATTACATAGTATTGACGTAAAGCTGAAAAAACGCCTTTATAATAACTTCCCCTAATTCGATTTTTGCATTCACACGCGAAGAAGATGGAGGAAAGCCATCTAACATTTATATAAGTGAAATTATGCAATTTCCCAAGGATAAGAGACATATTATAATGTAAATCACACTGGAAACCCAACAATGAGTTTAACCCATCGATTATCCTGGTCGACAATAGACCCAGATGGATCCTGGTTGGTATTTCAGGGATAATCAAGACTTAATACTTAGAGAAAGTTATTACATAGTATTGACGTAAAGCTGAAAAAACGCCTTTATAATAACTTCCCCTAATTCGATTTTTGCATTCACACGCGAAGAAGATAGAGGAAAGCCATCTAACATTTATATAAGTGAAATTATGCAATTTCCCAAGGATAAGAGACCTATTATAATGTAAATCACAATGGAAACCCAACAATGAGTTTACCCACGATTATATTGGTCGAAAATAGTCCCAGATTGATCCTCGTTGGTATTTCAGGGATAATAATACATAATACTTACATAGGTAAAGTTATTACATAGTATTCACGTAAAGCTGAAAAAACGCCATTATAAAACCTTCCCGTAATTCGATTTTTACATTAACACGCGAAGAAGATGGAGTAAAGCCATCTAACATTTATATAAGTGAAATTATGCAATTTCCCAAGGATAAGAGACCTATTATAATGTAAATCACACTGGAAACCCAACAATGAGTTTAACCCATCGATTATCCTGGTCGAAAAAATTCCCAGATGGATCCTCGTTGGTATTTCAGGGATAATCAATACTTAATACTTAGATAGAGAAAGTTATTACATTGTATTGACGTAAAGCTGAAAAACGGGTTTTATAACATCCCCAATTCGACTGGTGCATTAACACGAGAAGAGGATGCAGGAAAGCCATCTAACAATTATATATGTGAAATTGTGCAATTTCCCAAGGATAAGAGACCTATTATAATGTAAATCACACTGGACACCCAACAATGAGTTTAACCCATCGATTATCCTGGTCGAAAATAGCCCCAGATGGATCCTCGTTGGTATTTCAGGGATAATCAATACTTAATACTTAGATAGAGAAAGTTATTACATAGTATTGACGTAAAGCTGAAAAAACGCCTTTATAATAACTTCCCCTAATTCCATTTTTGGATTAACACGCGAAGAAGATGGAGGAAAGCCATCTAACATTTATATAAGTGAAATTATGCAATTTCCCAAGGATAAGAGACATATTATAATGTAAATCACACTGGAAACCCAACAATGAGTTTAACCCATCGATTATCCTGGTCGACAATAGACCCAGATGGATCCTGGTTGGTATTTCAGGGATAATCAAGACTTAATACTTAGATAGAGAAAGTTATTACATAGTATTCACGTAAAGCTGAAAAAACGCCTTTAGAACTTCTACTAATGCGATTTTTGCATTAACACGCGAAGAAGATGGAGGAAAGCCATTTAATATTTATATAAGTGAAATTAAGCAATTTCCCAAGGATAAGAGACTTATTATAATGTAAATCACATTGGAAACCCAACAATGAGGTTAACCCATCGATTATATTGGTCGAAAATAGTCCCAGATTGATCCTCGTTGGTATTTCAGGGATAATCAATACTTAATACTTAGATAGAGAAAGTTATTTCATAGTATTGACGTAAAGCTGAAAAAACGCCTTTATAATAACTTCCCCTAATTCGATTTTTGCATTCACACGCGAAGAAGATGGAGGAAAGCCATCTAACATTTATATAAGTGAAATTATGCAATTTCCCAAGGATAAGAGACCTATTATAATGTAAATCACAATGGAAACCCAACAATGAGGTTAACCCACGATTATATTGGTCGAAAATAGTCCCAGATTGATCCTCGTTGGTATTTCAGGGATAATAATACATAATACTTACATAGGTAAAGTTATTACATAGTATTCACGTAAAGCTGAAAAAACGCCATTATAAAACCTTCCCCTAATTCCATTTTTGGATTAACACGCGAAGAAGATGGAGGAAAGCCATCTAACATTTATATAAGTGAAATTATGCAATTTCCCAAGGATAAGAGACATATTATAATGTAAATCACACTGGAAACCCAACAATGAGTTTAACCCATCGATTATCCTGGTCGACAATAGACCCAGATGGATCCTGGTTGGTATTTCAGGGATAATCAAGACTTAATACTTAGATAGAGAAAGTTATTACATAGTATTCACGTAAAGCTGAAAAAACGCCTTTAGAACTTCTACTAATGCGATTTTTGCATTAACACGCGAAGAAGATGGAGGAAAGCCATTTAATATTTATATAAGTGAAATTAAGCAATTTCCCAAGGATAAGAGACTTATTATAATGTAAATCACATTGGAAACCCAACAATGAGGTTAACCCATCGATTATATTGGTCGAAAATAGTCCCAGATTGATCCTCGGTGGTATTTCAGGGATAATCAATACTTAATACTTAGATAGAGAAAGTTATTACATAGTATTGACGTAAAGCTGAAAAAACGCCTTTATAATAACTTCCCCTAATTCCATTTTTGGATTAACACGCGAAGAAGATGGAGGAAAGCCATCTAATATTTATATAAGTGAAATTAAGCAATTTCCCAAGGATAAGAGACCTATTATAATGTAAACCACATTGGAAACCCAACAATGAGCTTAACCCATCGATTATATTGGTCGAAAATAGTCCCAGATTGAACCTCGTTGGTATTTCAGGGATAATCAATACTTAATACTTAGATAGAGAAAGTTATTACATAGTATTGACGTAAAGCTGAAAAAACGCCTTTATAATAACTTCCCCTAATTCCATTTTTGGATTAACACGCGAAGAAGATGGAGGAAAGCCATCTAACATTTATACAGTGTGTCCACGGATTGACTTCACTATAGGTGTAAATGACCAAAAATTTTCGAATTTCAAAACAATTTTTTTCTACTCCCATACTTTAATCGACTTATTAAGTGTCATTAGATTGTATCGAAATGATATTCATTTCGATACAGATTTTCATTATAAAACGAGTCAATTAGCCAATAGCTGTCAAGCATTTTACTTGATTGCCATAGTTACAGGAGTTTTTGATATTTGTCAAAAATTTTGTTCGTTCTTTTATAATAATTTTTGTTTAATTAACACAGGTCGTAGAAAAAATAGTGTATGCAACTCTCATGTAATGGCTATTAATACACTCGCACAAGATTTATGACACTCGCCAAGGCTCGTGTCTTACCTCGTGCTTGTGTATTAATAGCTATCATTACATGCTCGTTGCATAATATACTATTTCAGATTCTGCCCTGCTTCATTGGAAATGAATTTTGATAACATTTTTAATTTTTTAAATTCAAAGCCGCCTTGGTGGTGGAGCAAAAACTATTTTCTTTGCAGGTAAAGTACCTTTTTTGTGTATCATAGAGCAAAATTTTATTAAGAAAAGCTGTTCAGAATTGAAAAACTGACCATAAAATGACAACCGGTTATCATTACGCTACGGTACAGTACGGACGTGTTACTTTACTCTCCATAATAAAGTTTTAAATTGTGGTGTAAAAGCATAGTGAAGTTAACTCTAAATCAGACGTGAGGGTGCATTTTGCACTTGTGAATTAAATGTACCAATTATCAATAGGATAAAGTACGTGTAAATAGGTATAAACATGATTTTAATTTGTTGTTGTTAAGTGATAGCGTGTTCTTACATGTGAGTACATTTTTGACATTATCTATCGAACGATTACAGTAATCGTGTTACTACAATCCTGTTGTCCTGTTTACAATTCGTATACCTACCTAATTAAATAAAATGTCTCTATACAAAAACTTAACTAGTGTTGACAAAGGACGTTCTCTGAGTGTAATGGAGAATTTAAAGCAGAAGATAGGTGAAAAAGATGACGAAATTATCACACTAAAGGCGATAATTAAGGAGAGAGAGAATGAAATTGCTCTACTAATGCAGAGTAACGTTAAAATGAAAAATCGAATAGACGATAACTTGAACGAAAGCATCTCAATGGAGCATACGTTACAAGAAGAAAATTCCAAATTAGTGGGACTAATATATAACTTAAAAATAGAAAATAAGAACTTAAACAGAGAAATGGTCGAACTGAAAGACAAACTTAGTAATCGAAAGTTGCCGATGAGGTCCTCAATAGCGAGGGAGTCCGGTACTCAAACGGTCAACATCACTTCTGTTATTAACGGTTCCACTCAAACAACTAATATAACTACAGTAGCAGATTCGTGTACTCAAACATCAATATTCACAAAAAAACTCGAAAAGACGAATTCAACTACAAGCAACGGAAACCGGAATATCGACATTGGTGTAAAGGACATAGTAACCAGTGCATCTGCAGAGTCACACACCGTTAAAATCGCGAGATCCCCGCAGAAAATAAATAACAAAATTTTGAATAAATCACTTTTCGATGAACTGCGGGAAATAAATTATAAGGTTGAGCAAATTCATGCACAGAATCAAGTACCACCCAATAACATTAAGAATAAAATTCTACTTTTGTCAGATAGTCACGGTAGAAATCTTGCCAGCCTACTCATCGATAGTCCGCTCAATGCGAAATTTAAAATAGAATCAATTTTTAAACCAAATGCAAAGTTACATCAAGTAACAGAAGATCTACACACATTAGTAAAATCATATACTAAGAACGATTTTGTAATTATTTTAGCAGGGGGGAATGACGTAGATAATACTTGTCTTTATCCTACTACCAATTGCATTCTTAATATTATCAATCAATGCAACAATGTAAATTTACTGTTTTGTACAATACCGTATCGGTATGATGCGCCGTCGTTAAACGACAATATTTACAGATTGAACAAAAAGCTACACCATATCATCAATAGTTGCTCAGGTAGCTCCGTAGCCCTAATAGATATTAATTTTAATCTTAGACGAGCATTATATACTCAACACGGGCTTCATCTTAGTATATCCGGAAAGAGAAACGTTGCCAGAAGTATTGAAAATTTTATTATATACAACGTACGCAACAATTATAATAGCTTTCAAGGGAAAAATAATGGTAGTATAAATTTAATTAATAATGTAGATGTAGAGATACCCTCTAATATAGCGAGTTGTACAAAGGTATCACTAGTCAATAATACTGAAGTTTTCACAAGAAAAAATAATAGTTCAGCATAGCAACCAAGGTATAATATAAAAATTTTGCACCAAAATTTACAGAGCATGAACAATAAAATCTCTGAATTTGAATTATTATTATCATTAGAGGAAATAGATATTGCTTGTGTTTCAGAGCATTGGTACAGAGAAATTGCTACAAATTGTATTACACTTCCAGGATTTTCTTTAGGGAGCACTTTCTGTAGATCTCAGAAAAAGAACGGCGGTGTGGCTATATTCTATAACAATAACCTAGGATTAAAAGTTAAGGAAATAAACCTAAAACAATTTTCTAAAGACCAAATATTTGAAGTATGCGGCATAACCGTATCTTCTTACTGCAATGACTTCTCGGTGAATATATTAAGCTTGTATAGATCACCTTCTTCAAATATAGTGGACTTTTTACAACAATTAAATTAAATACAATCAAAAACTGTAAACATACTTAAGGATATTTTTAAATGTCATAACATTGTAAATTTAGTAACGGAACCAACTAGAATAGTAGGTAGTTCAAGTACTAGTATAGATTATATGTGTTCAAATATGTCAAATACTTTTTTGCAGTGTAAGATCGATCACAACGGGCTTTCCGATCATTCCGCACAAATTTTGGAAGTAACAGTCCCCTTTGAAATTAATAGGATCTCGGACTTTAAATATGCTAGATCATTTAATGATAAAAATTCCAACAATTTTCTGCGTTATATGAATGACGAGACTTGGAATAATGTTTATGAGACTGATGATACAAACTTAGCTTTTGAATTATTTACTGCCATACCGAGTTATTATATAGACATTTCATTTCCATTAAAAAAAATTATATCACGAAATTGTACCGAAAAACCATGGATAACAACTGGCATTAGAATTTCAGCAAGTACACTTAAACGTTTATATACAAATAAAACTAACACAAATTCGGAACATGACAAATTAGTCTACCAACGCTACAAAAATGTGTATAGATCCGTGATACGGGCTGCCAAAAAATTACATTGCGACAAATTGTATCGAAATGCAAAAAACAAATCAAAAATTGCGTGGAAAATTATAAATGATAATATTAAAAACGATAAAGTCTCGTGTGGTAAGGTAGAGAAACTCGAAACTGCTTCTGGTTTAATATCAAATCCGATAAAAATTGCGTCATTATTTAATAATTATTATACTAACTTACCACGGCAAACGGGAATAGGTTCACAAAATAACACGAGTCTGTCAAAAAAATTAAATTCAAATTTTCCAACAATGTTTTTAGAACCTGTAACTGAAAGTGAAGTATTTAATGTAATAATGGACTTAAGAAAACGAAATCTGCCGGAATAGATAATATTAACTCGTATATATTAAAGAAGTGTGTATATCACATATTAAAAATCCTTACCTATCTAATCAACAAATCTCTATCAGATGGTGTCTTCCCGAGCGTTCTCAAGATAGCTAAAGTTATACCTTTTCATAAAAAAGGAGATAAGAAACTTGTGGAGAATTACAGACCTGTGTCCTTATTATCTACAGTTTCTAAAGTGTTAGAAAAAATAGTTGCAAAGAAAATGATACATTTCTCGTCCAAATATGGAACCATAAGCAATGTTCAATATGGTTTTTGTAAAGGAAAATCTACCTCTTCAGCAATATACAAATTTTTAGATACGGTATATAACAGCTTGGATAAGGGAAATAAATGTATGGGAATATTTCTAGATTTTAGCAAAGCATTCGACTTGGTAGATCATACCATACTATTAGACAAATTAGGGTATTACGGTTTTCGTGGAAAGATGCATACGTGGTTAAAATCATATCTTTGTAATAGGAACCAAATTGTGGAAGTTAATAACGTAAGGTCGGAAAAATCGAAACTTATAGCCGGTGTGCCACAGGGTTCTGTTCTGGGCCCCTTATTATTCTTATACTATATAAATGATCTACCCGATGCAATTTCAACTAAGAAGGGCGGTGATATTGTTATGTTTGCTGATGACACTAGTTATCATTTCTCTGGTGGTACTATCGGTGAGGTAGTCGAGAAAGCTCAGTCTACAGCAAATAGCGTTGTTGAATGGGTGAATAGAAATAAGTTAGTCCTCAATATAAGCAAATCATTAATTATAAATTTTAATCTGCGTGCGAATGTAATAAATGAATCTCTTTTAGTTCGAACAAGCAAGAAATCAATTCCTCAGGAGAAATGTACCAAATTTTTGGGCATTTACCTTGACTAATTTAAAATGGAATAGTCACATAAATAGGCTATCTAAAAATTTAGCATCGAGTGCACACGCCATACTTAAATTAAAATCATTTAGTAGTGAAAAAGAGTTGTTAAATTTCTACTATGCTCACTTCTACAGCAAAGTTAAATACGGAATTTTATTTTGGGGTAATTCTAATTTAACGCATAGGATTTTCTTAATTCAGAAGCAAGTAGTGAGAACTATAGTTGGAGTAAAAAGGAGAACATCGTGTAGAAATATTTTTAAACAACTTAGACTATTAACTGTACCTGCTATTTATATTTTAGAAATTCTAATGTTTGTTAAAGGAAATCCAAATGAGTTTTCGGTAACTAATTCTTATCATAAATACAATACACGGCGGGGAAAGGATTTCAGCATTCCTGCACATAGATTAAGTATGTCAGAAAATAATCCAAGATATATGGGCACATTGATTTTTAATAAACTGCCAGAATGTTTAAAGGCCGAAACCCGACATAAACAATTTAAATTGGGGGTAATGAATTTTTTATTGTCCCATTGTCATTATACAGTAAAGGAGTATTTGTCACATTCATATACTTAGCTACTTTTCTTTTTTTTCTTTTTTATGGAGTTTTGTGTGTACATTTGTTATTGTTAAAAATCCAAATATGTTTGTAATATTTTATATAACTATTTATTATGATGACTTGATCAATACCATGTTGCATGGTCTAAATGATCTAATAAACATTATTATTATTATTATTATTATTATTATTATTGTTTGTAAACAAATGAGAATGTAATGTTTGAAATGTTGTATGCATAGATTCCGATTTAATCGATGATAGTCGTCTTAATAAATAAAAATAACGGTTTCATGAAATTGTGCCGATTATTTTCAAATTTTGCATTGATTATTATTTTTTGATTCTGAACAGTTTTTCTTAATAAAATTTTGCTCTATGATACATAAAAAAGGTACTTTACCTGCAAAGAAAATAGTTTTTGTTCCACGATCAAGGCGGCTTTGAATTAAAAAAATTAAAAATATGATGAAAATTCATTTCCAATGAAGCAGGGCAGAATCTGAATAAATCTTTTTGAAATTCCAAAATTTTTGGTCATTTACACCTATAGTGAAGTCAATCCGTGGACACACTGTATAAGTGAAATTATGCAATTTCCCAAGGATAAGAGACATATTATAATGTAAATCACACTGGAAACCCAACAATGAGTTTAACCCATCGATTATCCTGGTCGACAATAGACCCAGATGGATCCTGGTTGGTATTTCAGGGATAATCAAGACTTAATACTTAGATAGAGAAAGTTATTACATAGTATTGACGTAAAGCTGAAAAAACGCCTTTATAATAACTTCCCCTAATTCCATTTTTGGATTAACACGCGAAGAAGATGGAGGAAAGCCATCTAATATTTATATAAGTGAAATTAAGCAATTTCCCAAGGATAAGAGACCTATTATAATGTAAATCACATTGGAAACCCAACAATGAGGTTAACCCATCGATTATATTGGTCGAAAATAGTCCCAGATGGATCCTCGTTGGTATTTCAGGGATAATCAATACTTAATACTTAGATAGAGAAAGTTATTACATAGTATGGACGTAAAGCTGAAAAAACGCCTTTATAATAACTTCCCCTAATTCGATTTTTGCATTCACACGCGAAGAAGATGGAGGAAAGCCATCTGACATTTATATAAGTGAAATTATGCAATTTCCCAAGGATAAGAGACATATTATAATGTAAATCACACTGGAAACCCAACAATGAGTTTAACCCATCGATTATCCTGGTCGAAAATAGTCCCAGATGGATCCTCGTTGGTATTTCAGGGATAATCAATACTTAATACTTAGATAGAGAAAGTTATTACATAGTATTGACGTAAAGCTGAAAAAACGCCTTTATAATAACTTCCCCTAATTCCATTTTTGGATTAACACGCGAAGAAGATGGAGGAAAGCCATCTAACATTTATATAAGTGAAATTATGCAATTTCCCAAGGATAAGAGACATATTATAATGTAAATCACAATGGAAACCCAACAATGAGGTTAACCCACGATTATATTGGTCGAAAATAGTCCCAGATTGATCCTCGTTGGTATTTCAGGGATAATAATACATAATACTTACATAGGTAAAGTTATTACATAGTATTCACGTAAAGCTGAAAAAACGCCATTATAAAACCTTCCCGTAATTTGATTTTTACATTAACACGCGAAGAAGATGGAGTAAAGCCATCTAACATTTATATAAGTGAAATTATGCAATTTCCCAAGGATAAGAGACCTATTATAATGTAAATCACACTGGAAACCCAACAATGAGTTTAACCCATCGATTATCCTGGTCGAAAAAATTCCCAGATGGATCCTCGTTGGTATTTCAGGGATAATCAATACTTAATACTTAGATAGAGAAAGTTATTACATTGTATTGACGTAAAGCTGAAAAACGGGTTTTATAACATCCCCAATTCGACTGGTGCATTAACACGAGAAGAGGATGCAGGAAAGCCATCTAACATTTATATATGTGAAATTGTGCAATTTCCCAAGGATAAGGGACCTATTATAATGTAAATCACACTGGAAACCCAACAATGAGTTTAACCCATCGATTATCCTGGTCGAAAATAGTCCCAGATGGATCCTCGTTGGTATTTCAGGGATAATCAATACTTAATACTTAGATAGAGAAAGTTATTACATAGTATTGACGTAAAGCTGAAAAAACGCCTTTATAATAACTTCCCCTAATTCCATTTTTGGATTAACACGCGAAGAAGATGGAGGAAAGCCATCTAATATTTATATAAGTGAAATTAAGCAATTTCCCAAGGATAAGAGACATATTATAATGTAAATCACACTGGAAACCCAACAATGAGTTTAACCCATCGATTATCCTGGTCGACAATAGACCCAGATGGATCCTGGTTGGTATTTCAGGGATAATCAAGACTTAATACTTAGATAGAGAAAGTTATTACATAGTATTCACGTAATGCTGAAAAAACGCCTTTAGAACTTCTACTAATGCGATTTTTGCATTAACACGCGAAGAAGATGGAGGAAAGCCATTTAATATTTATATAAGTGAAATTAAGCAATTTCCCAAGGATAAGAGACCTATTATAATGTAAATCACATTGGAAACCCAACAATGAGGTTAAGCGATCGATTATATTGGTCGAAAATAGTCCCAGATTGATCCTCGTTGGTATTTCAGGGATAATCAATACTTAATACTTAGATAGAGAAAGTTATTAAATAGTATTGACGTAAAGCTGAAAAAACGCCTTTATAATAACTCCCCTAATTCCATTTTTGGATTAACACGCGAAGAAGATGGAGGAAAGCCATTTAATATTTATATAAGTGAAATTAAGCAATTTCCCAAGGATAAGAGACCTATTATAATGTAAATCACATTGGAAACCCAACAATGAGGTTAACCAATCGACTATCCTGGTCGAAAATAGTCCCAGATGGATCCTCGTTGGTATTTCAGGGATAATCAATACTTAATACTTAGATAGGTAAAGTTATTACATAGTATTCACGTAAAGCTGAAAAAGGCCTTTATAAACACTTCCCCTAATTCGATTTTTGCATTCACACGCGAAGAAGATGGAGGAAAGCCATCTAACATTTATATAAGTGAAATTATGCAATTTCCCAAGGATAAGAGACATATTATAATGTAAATCACACTGGAAACCCAACAATGAGTTTAACCCATCGATTATCCTGGTCGACAATAGACCCAGATGGATCCTGGTTGGTATTTCAGGGATAATCAATACTTAATACTTAGAGAAAGTTATTACATAGTATTGACGTAAAGCTGAAAAAACGCCTTTATAATAACTTCCCCTAATTCCATTTTTGGATTAACACGCGAAGAAGATGGAGGAAAGCCATCTAATATTTATATAAGTGAAATTAAGCAATTTCCCAAGGATAAGAGACCTATTATATTGTAAACCACATTGGAAACCCAACAATGAGCTTAACCCATCGGTTATCCTGGTCGAAAATAGTCCCAGATTGATCCTCGTTGGTATTTCAGGGATAATCAATACTTAATACTTAGATAGAGAAAGTTATTACATAGTAAAGCACGTAAAGCTGAAAAAACGCCTTTATAATAACTTCCCCTAATTCCATTTTTGGATTAACACGCGAAGAAGATGGAGGAAAGCCATCTAACATTTATATAAGTGAAATTATGCAATTTCCCAAGGATAAGAGACATATTATAATGTAAATCACACTGGAAACCCAACAATGAGTTTAACCCATCGATTATCCTGGTCGACAATAGACCCAGATGGATCCTGGTTGGTATTTCAGGGATAATCAAGACTTAATACTTAGATAGAGAAAGTTATTACATAGTATTCACGTAATGCTGAAAAAACGCCTTTAGAACTTCTACTAATGCGATTTTTGCATTAACACGCGAAGAAGATGGAGGAAGGCCATTTAATATTTATATAAGTGAAATTAAGCAATTTCCCAAGGATAAGAGACCTATTATAATGTAAATCACATTGGAAACCCAACAATGAGGTTAACCAATCGACTATCCTGGTCGAAAATAGTCCCAGATGGATCCTCGTTGGTATTTCAGGGATAATCAATACTTAATACTTAGATAGGTAAAGTTATTACATAGTATTCACGTAAAGCTGAAAAAGGCCTTTATAAACACTTCCCCTAATTCGATTTTTGCATTCACACGCGAAGAAGATGGAGGAAAGCCATCTAACATTTATATAAGTGAAATTATGCAATTTCCCAAGGATAAGAGACATATTATAATGTAAATCACACTGGAAACCCAACAATGAGTTTAACCCATCGATTATCCTGGTCGAAAATAGTCCCAGATGGATCCTCGTTGGTATTTCAGGGATAATCAATACTTAATACTTAGATAGAGAAAGTTATTACATAGTATTGACGTAAAGCTGAAAAAACGCCTTTATAATAACTTCCCCTAATTCCATTTTTGGATTAACACGCGAAGAAGATGGAGGAAAGCCATCTAATATTTATATAAGTGAAATTATGCAATTTCCCAAGGATAAGAGACCTATTATAATGTAAACCACATTGGAAACCCAACAATGAGCTTAACCCATCGATTATATTGGTCGAAAATAGTCCCAGATTGAACCTCGTTGGTATTTCAGGGATAATCAATACTTAATACTTAGATAGAGAAAGTTATTACATAGTATTGACGTATAGCTGAAAAAACGCCTTTAGAACTTCTACTAATGCGATTTTTGCATTAACACGCGAAGAAGATGGAGGAAAGCCATTTAATATTTATATAAGTGAAATTAAGCAATTTCCCAAGGATAAGAGACATATTATAATGTAAATCACACTGGAAACCCAACAATGAGTTTAATCCATCGATTATCCTGGTCGAAAAAATTCCCAGATGGATCCTCGTTGGTATTTCAGGGATAATCAATACTTAATACTTAGATAAAGTTATTACATTGTATTGACGTAAAGCTGAAAAAACGGGTTTTATAACATCCCCAATTCGACTGGTGCATTAACACGAGAAGAGGATGCAGGAAAGCCATCTAACAATTATATATGTGAAATTGTGCAATTTCCCAAGGATAAGAGACCTATTATAATGTAAATCACACTGGAAACCCAACAATGAGTTTAACCCATCGATTATCCTGGTCGAAAATAGTCCCAGATGGATCCTCGTTGGTATTTCAGGGATAATCAATACTTAATACTTAGATAGAGAAAGTTATTACATAGTATTGACGTAAAGCTGAAAAAACGCCTTTATAATAACTTCCCCTAATTCGATTTTTGCATTCACACGCGAAGAAGATGGAGGAAAGCCATCTGACATTTATATAAGTGAAATTATGCAATTTCCCAAGGATAAGAGACATATTATAATGTAAATCACACTGGAAACCCAACAATGAGTTTAACCCATCGATTATCCTGGTCGACAATAGACCCAGATGGATCCTGGTTGGTATTTCAGGGATAATCAATACTTAATACTTAGAGAAAGTTATTACATAGTATTGACGTAAAGCTGAAAAAACGCCTTTATAATAACTTCCCCTAATTCGATTTTTGCATTCACACGCGAAGAAGATGGAGGAAAGCCATCTAATATTTATATAAGTGAAATTATGCAATTTCCCAAGGATAAGAGACATATTATAATGTAAATCACACTGGAAACCCAACAATGAGTTTAACCCATCGATTATCCTGGTCGACAATAGACCCAGATGGATCCTGGTTGGTATTTCAGGGATAATCAAGACTTAATACTTAGATAGAGAAAGTTATTACATAGTATTGACGTAAAGCTGAAAAAACGCCTTTAGAACTTCTACTAATGCGATTTTGCATTAACACGCGAAGAAGATGGAGGAAAGCCATTTAATATTTATATAAGTGAAATTAAGCAATTTCCCAAGGATAAGAGACCTATTATAATGTAAATCACATTGGAAACCCAACAATGAGGTTAACCAATCGCCTATCCTGGTCGAAAATAGTCCCAGATGGATCCTCGTTGGTATTTCAGGGATAATCAATACTTAATACTTAGATAGAGAAAGTTATTACATAGTATTGACGTAAAGCTGAAGAGACGGGTTTTATAACATCCCCAATTCGACTGGTGCATTAACACGAGAAGAGGACGCAGGAAAGCCATCTAACAATTATATATGTGAAATTATGCAATTTCCGAAGGATAAGAGACCTATTATAATGTAAATCACATTGCAAACCCAACAATGAGGTTAACACATCGATTATATTGGTCGAAAATAGTCCCAGATTGATCCTCGTTGGTATTTCAGGGATAATAATACATAATACTTACATAGGTAAAGTTATTACATAGTATTCACGTAAAGCAGAAAAAACGCCTTAATAAAAACTTCCCCTAATTCGATTTTTGCATTAACACGCGAAGAAGATGGAGGAAAGCCATCTAACATTTATTTAAGTGAAATTATGCAATTTCCCAAGGATAAGAGACCTATTATAATGTAAATCACATTGGAAACCCAACAATGAGGTTAACCCATCGATTATATTGGTCGAAAATAGTCCCAGATTGATCCTCGTTGGTATTTCAGGGATAATCAATACTTAATACTTAGATAGAGAAAGTTATTACATAGTATTGACGTAAAGCTGAAAAAACGCCTTTATAATAACTTCCCCTAATTCCATTTTTGGATTAACACGCGAAGAAGATGGAGGAAAGTCATCTAACATTTATATAAGTGAAATTATGCAATTTCCCAAGGATAAGAGACCTATTATAATGTAAATCACACTGGAAACCCAACAATGAGTTTAACCCATCGATTATCCTGGTCGACAATAGACCCAGATGGATCCTGGTTGGTATTTCAGGGATAATCAAGACTTAATACTTAGATAGAGAAAGTTATTACATAGTATTGACGTAAAGCTGAAAAAACGCCTTTATAATAACTCCCCTAATTCCATTTTTGGATTAACACGCGAAGAAGATGGAGGAAAGCCATCTAATATTTATATAAGTGAAATTAAGCAATTTCCCAAGGATAAGAGACCTATTATAATGTAAATCACATTGGAAACCCAACAATGAGGTTAACCCATCGATTATATTGGTCGAAAATAGTCCCAGATTGATCCTCGTTGGTATTTCAGGGATAATCAATACTTAATACTTAGATAGAGAAAGTTATTACATAGTATTGACGTAAAGCTGAAAAAACGCCTTTATAATAACTCCCCTAATTCCATTTTTGGATTAACACGCGAAGAAGATGGAGGAAAGCCATCTAATATTTATATAAGTGAAATTAAGCAATTTCCCAAGGATAAGAGACCTATTATAATGTAAACCACATTGGAAACCCAACAATGAGCTTAACCCATCGATTATATTGGTCGAAAATAGTCCCAGATTGAACCTCGTTGGTATTTCAGGGATAATCAATACTTAATACTTAGATAGAGAAAGTTATTACATAGTATAAGTATAAGTATAAGTATAAGTATTGACGTAAAGCTGAAAAAACGCCTTTATAATAACTTCCCCTAATTCCATTTTTGGATTAACACGCGAAGAAGATGGAGGAAAGCCATCTAATATTTATATAAGTGAAATTAAGCAATTTCCCAAGGATAAGAGACCTATTATATTGTAAACCACATTGGAAACCCAACAATGAGCTTAACCCATCGATTATCCTGGTCGAAAATAGTCCCAGATTGATCCTCGTTGGTATTTCAGGGATAATCAATACTTAATACTTAGATAGAGAAAGTTATTACATAGTATTGACGTAAAGCTGAAAAAACGCCTTTATAATAACTCCCCTAATTCCATTTTTGGATTAACACGCGAAGAAGATGGAGGAAAGCCATCTAATATTTATATAAGTGAAATTAAGCAATTTCCCAAGGATAAGAGACCTATTATAATGTAAACCACATTGGAAACCCAACAATGAGCTTAACCCATCGATTATATTGGTCGAAAATAGTCCCAGATTGAACCTCGTTGGTATTTCAGGGATAATCAATACTTAATACTTAGATAGAGAAAGTTATTACATAGTATTGACGTAAAGCTGAAAAAACGCCTTTAGAACTTCTACTAATGCGATTTTTGCATTAACACGCGAAGAAGATGGAGGAAAGCCATTTAATATTTATATAAGTGAAATTAAGCAATTTCCCAAGGATAAGAGACCTATTATAATGTAAATCACATTGGAAACCCAACAATGAGGTTAAGCGATCCATTATATTAGTCGAAAATAGTCCCAGATTGATCCTCGTTGGTATTTCAGGGATAATAATACATAATACTTACATAGGTGAAGTTATTACATAGTATTCACGTAAAGCTGAAAAAACGCCATTATAAAACCTTCCCGTAATTCGATTTTTACATTAACACGCGAAGAAGATGGAGTAAAGCCATCTAACATTTATATAAGTGAAATTATGCAATTTCCCAAGGATAAGAGACCTATTATAATGTAAATCACACTGGAAACCCAACAATGAGTTTAACCCATCGATTATCCTGGTCGAAAATAGTCCCAGATGGATCCTCGTTGGTATTTCAGGGATAATCAATACTTAATACTTAGATAGAGAAAGTTATTACATAGTATTGACGTAAAGCTGAAAAAACGCCTTTATAATAACTTCCCCTAATTCCATTTTTGGATTAACACTCGAAGAAGATGGAGGAAAGCCATCTAATATTTATATAAGTGAAATTAAGCAATTTCCCAAGGATAAGAGACATATTATAATGTAAATCACACTGGAAACCCAACAATGAGTTTAACCCATCGATTATCCTGGTCGACAATAGACCCAGATGGATCCTGGTTGGTATTTCAGGGATAATCAAGACTTAATACTTAGATAGAGAAAGTTATTACATAGTATTCACGTAATGCTGAAAAAACGCCTTTAGAACTTCTACTAATGCGATTTTTGCATTAACACGCGAAGAAGATGGAGGAAAGCCATTTAATATTTATATAAGTGAAATTAAGCAATTTCCCAAGGATAAGAGACCTATTATAATGTAAATCACATTGGAAACCCAACAATGAGGTTAACCAATCGACTATCCTGGTCGAAAATAGTCCCAGATGGATCCTCGTTGGTATTTCAGGATAATCAATACTTAATACTTAGATAGGTAAAGTTATTACATAGTATTCACGTAAAGCTGAAAAAGGCCTTTAAAAACACTTCCCCTCATTCGATTTTTGCATTCACACGCGAAGAAGATGGAGGAAAGCCATCTAACATTTATATAAGTGAAATTATGCAATTTCCCAAGGATAAGAGACATATTATAATGTAAATCACATTGGAAACCCAACAATGAGTTTAACCCATCGATTATCCTGTTCGAAAATAGTCCCAGATGGATCCTCGTTGGTATTTCAGGGATAATCAATACTTAATACTTAGATAGAGAAAGTTATTACATAGTATTGACGTAAAGCTGAAGAGACGGGTTTTATAACATCCCCAATTCGACTGGTGCATTAACACGAGAAGAGGACGCAGGAAAGCCATCTAACAATTATATATGTGAAATTGTGCAATTTCCCAAGGATAAGAGACCTATTATAATGTAAATCACACTGGAAACCCAACAATGAGTTTAACCCATCGATTATCCTGGTCGAAAATAGTCCCAGATGGATCCTCGTTGGTATTTCAGGGATAATCAATACTTAATACTTAGATAGAGAAAGTTATTACATAGTATTGACGTAAAGCTGAAAAAACGCCTTTATAATAACTTCCCCTAATTCGATTTTTGCATTCACACGCGAAGAAGATGGAGGAAAGCCATCTGACATTTATATAAGTGAAATTATGCAATTTCCCAAGGATAAGAGACATATTATAATGTAAATCACACTGGAAACCCAACAATGAGTTTAACCCATCGATTATCCTGGTCGACAATAGACCCAGATGGATCCTGGTTGGTATTTCAGGGATAATCAAGACTTAATACTTAGATAGAGAAAGTTATTACATAGTATTCACGTAATGCTGAAAAAACGCCTTTAGAACTTCTACTAATGCGATTTTTGCATTAACACGCGAAGAAGATGGAGGAAAGCCATTTAATATTTATATAAGTGAAATTAAGCAATTTCCCAAGGATAAGAGACCTATTATAATGTAAATCACATTGGAAACCCAACAATGAGGTTAAGCGATCGATTATATTGGTCGAAAATAGTCCCAGATTGATCCTCGTTGGTATTTCAGGGATAATCAATACTTAATTCTTAGATAGGTAAAGTTATTACATATTATTCACGTAAAGCTGAAAAAACGGCTTTAGAACTTCTACTAATGCGATTTTTGGATTAACACGCGAAGAAGTTGGAGGAAAGCCATCTAATATTTATATAAGTGAAATTATGCAATTTCCCAAGGATAAGAGACCTATTATAATGTAAATCACACTGGAAACCCAACAATGAGTTTAACCCATCGATTATCCTGGTCGACAATAGACCCAGATGGATCCTGGTTGGTATTTCAGGGATAATCAATACTTAATACTTAGATAGAGAAAGTTATTACATAGTATTCACGTAATGCTGAAAAAACGCCTTTAGAACTTCTACTAATGCGATTTTTGCATTAACACGCGAAGAAGATGGAGGAAAGCCATTTAATATTTATATAAGTGAAATTAAGCAATTTCCCAAGGATAAGAGACCTATTATAATGTAAATCACATTGGAAACCCAACAATGAGGTTAAGCGATCGATTATATTGGTCGAAAATAGTCCCAGATTGATCCTCGTTGGTATTTCAGGGATAATCAATACTTAATACTTAGATAGAGAAAGTTATTAAATAGTATTGACGTAAAGCTGAAAAAACGCCTTTATAATAACTCCCCTAATTCCATTTTTGGATTAACACGCGAAGAAGATGGAGGAAAGCCATCTAATATTTATATAAGTGAAATTAAGCAATTTCCCAAGGATAAGAGACCTATTATAATGTAAACCACATTGGAAACCCAACAATGAGCTTAACCCATCGATTATCCTGGTCGAAAATAGTCCCAGATGGATCCTCGTTGGTATTTCAGGGATAATCAATACTTAATTCTTAGATAGAGAAAGTTATTACATAGTATTGACGTAAAGCTGAAGAGACGGGTTTTATAACATCCCCAATTCGACTGGTGCATTAACACGAGAAGAGGACGCAGGAAAGCCATCTAACAATTATATATGTGAAATTGTGCAATTTCCCAAGGATAAGAGACCTATTATAATGTAAATCACACTGGAAACCCAACAATGAGGTTAACCAATCGACTATCCTGGTCGAAAATAGTCCCAGATGGATCCTCGTTGGTATTTCAGGGATAATCAATACTTAATACTTAGATAGAGAAAGTTATTACATAGTATTGACGTAAAGCTGAAGAGACGGGTTTTATAACATCCCCAATTCGACTGGTGCATTAACACGAGAAGAGGACGCAGGAAAGCCATCTAACAATTATATATGTGAAATTGTGCAATTTCCCAAGGATAAGAGACCTATTATAATGTAAATCACACTGGAAACCCAACAATGAGTTTAACCCATCGATTATCCTGGTCGAAAATAGTCCCAGATGGATCCTCGTTGGTATTTCAGGGATAATCAATACTTAATACTTAGATAGAGAAAGTTATTACATAGTATTGACGTAAAGCTGAAAAAACGCCTTTATAATAACTTCCCCTAATTCGATTTTTGCATTCACACGCGAAGAAGATAGAGGAAAGCCATCTGACATTTATATAAGTGAAATTATGCAATTTCCCAAGGATAAGAGACATATTATAATGTAAATCACACTGGAAACCCAACAATGAGTTTAACCCATCGATTATCCTGGTCGACAATAGACCCAGATGGATCCTGGTTGGTATTTCAGGGATAATCAAGACTTAATACTTAGATAGAGAAAGTTATTACATAGTATTCACGTAATGCTGAAAAAACGCCTTTAGAACTTCTACTAATGCGATTTTTGCATTAACACGCGAAGAAGATGGAGGAAAGCCATTTAATATTTATATAAGTGAAATTAAGCAATTTCCCAAGGATAAGAGACCTATTATAATGTAAATCACATTGGAAACCCAACAATGAGGTTAAGCGATCGATTATATTGGTCGAAAATAGTCCCAGATTGATCCTCGTTGGTATTTCAGGGATAATCAATACTTAATACTTAGATAGAGAAAGTTATTAAATAGTATTGACGTAAAGCTGAAAAAACGCCTTTATAATAACTCCCCTAATTCCATTTTTGGATTAACACGCGAAGAAGATGGAGGAAAGCCATCTAATATTTATATAAGTGAAATTAAGCAATTTCCCAAGGATAAGAGACCTATTATAATGTAAACCACATTGGAAACCCAACAATGAGCTTAACCCATCGATTATCCTGGTCGAAAATAGTCCCAGATGGATCCTCGTTGGTATTTCAGGGATAATCAATACTTAATTCTTAGATAGGTAAAGTTATTACATATTATTCACGCAAAGCTGAAAAAACGGCTTTAGAACTTCTACTAATGCGATTTTTGGATTAACACGCGAAGAAGTTGGAGGAAAGCCATCTAATATTTATATAAGTGAAATTATGCAATTTCCCAAGGATAAGAGACCTATTATAATGTAAATCACACTGGAAACCCAACAATGAGTTTAACCCATCGATTATCCTGGTCGACAATAGACCCAGATGGATCCTGGTTGGTATTTCAGGGATAATCAATACTTAATACTTAGAGAAAGTTATTACATAGTATTGACGTAAAGCTGAAAAAACGCCTTTATAATAACTTCCCCTAATTCCATTTTTGGATTAACACGCGAAGAAGATGGAGGAAAGCCATCTAATATTTATATAAGTGAAATTAAGCAATTTCCCAAGGATAAGAGACCTATTATAATGTAAACCACATTGGAAACCCAACAATGAGCTTAACCCATCGATTATCCTGGTCGAAAATAGTCCCAGATGGATCCTCGTTGGTATTTCAGGGATAATCAATACTTAATTCTTAGATAGGTAAAGTTATTACATATTATTCACGTAAAGCTGAAAAAAACGGCTTTAGAACTTCTACTAATGCGATTTTTGGATTAACACGCGAAGAAGTTGGAGGAAAGCCATCTAATATTTATATAAGTGAAATTAAGCAATTTCCCAAGGATAAGAGACATATTATAATGTAAATCACACTGGAAACCCAACAATGAGTTTAACCCATCGATTATCCTGGTCGACAATAGACCCAGATGGATCCTGGTTGGTATTTCAGGGATAATCAATACTTAATACTTAGAGAAAGTTATTACATAGTATTGACGTAAAGCTGAAAAAAACGCCTTTATAATAACTTCCCCTAATTCCATTTTTGGATTAACACGCGAAGAAGATGGAGGAAAGCCATCTAATATTTATATAAGTGAAATTAAGCAATTTCCCAAGGATAAGAGACCTATTATATTGTAAACCACATTGGAAACCCAACAATGAGCTTAACCCATCGATTATCCTGGTCGAAAATAGTCCCAGATTGATCCTCGTTGGTATTTCAGGGATAGTCAATACTTAATACTTAGATAGAGAAAGTTATTACATAGTATTGACGTAAAGCTGAAAAAACGCCTTTATAATAACTTCCCCTAATTCCATTTTTGGATTAACACGCGAAGAAGATGGAGGAAAGCCATCTAATATTTATATAAGTGAAATTAAGCAATTTCCCAAGGATAAGAGACCTATTATATTGTAAACCACATTGGAAACCCAACAATGAGCTTAACCCATCGATTATCCTGGTCGAAAATAGTCCCAGATTGATCCTCGTTGGTATTTCAGGGATAATCAATACTTAATACTTAGATAGAGAAAGTTATTACATAGTAAAGCACGTAAAGCTGAAAAAACGCCTTTATAATAACTTCCCCTAATTCCATTTTTGGATTAACACGCGAAGAAGATGGAGGAAAGCCATCTAACATTTATATAAGTGAAATTATGCAATTTCCCAAGGATAAGAGACATATTATAATGTAAATCACACTGGAAACCCAACAATGAGTTTAACCCATCGATTATCCTGGTCGACAATAGACCCAGATGGATCCTGGTTGGTATTTCAGGGATAATCAAGACTTAATACTTAGATAGAGAAAGTTATTACATAGTATTCACGTAATGCTGAAAAAACGCCTTTAGAACTTCTACTAATGCGATTTTTGCATTAACACGCGAAGAAGATGGAGGAAAGCCATTTAATATTTATATAAGTGAAATTAAGCAATTTCCCAAGGATAAGAGACCTATTATAATGTAAATCACATTGAGAGACTCACTCATAAGATCAGACGTTCGGTCAATTCGTCGCTCCTCATTCCAATTCATGCCGACTCCACCCACACCTACCGTTCACTCCCATTTTATCCTCAAATTTCCTACTCCATCCAAAACATTTTCAGATCCCACAACATCCATATATCTCTTTCCAACTTCGATACCTTAAGATCCTCCATCGTCCGTAATAAAGACAAACTTGATACCTTAGATTCTTCTGGGGTTTACCAATTGCTTTGTGCTTCGTGTCCCTCCATCTACATTGGTCAGACCGGGAGATCTTTTTCTACCAGAATCAACGAACACTTTAAATCTATTAAGAACAATAATTTTGATAATAAATCTTCTTTCGCAGAACATATTCTGGACTCGGGCCATAACTTTGACCCTAGTCGAGATTATCGTATTCTTCACAAATGCAAGAAGGGCCCCCTGCTTAACACTTTAGAGATTTTAGAGATTTGCCGCAATAAACAGAACCCTGGTCTACTCAATGAAGTCGTCGATTTTAACAATACTTTTATTAGTACACACTGTATATTCCCCATCTAGTTACTTGGTTTTTTCCCCTAGTTCATTTTAGTTGGTTGGTTACCCTGCTTTGTCGTCGTCCATCGTCATTCATTCCTTTCACTTGCGTTCACCCTCTTTTTCTCCATAATTTTATTCATCCCTCATTTTCCATTGCCCTTCAGGCCATCCTGGGTTCCTCGTTGCGAGGGCCCTTTAATTTTATAATTGTATTGACGATTTTTGAAGACTTTAAGATTTTTAAGTATATTATGTTAACTTAACCTATTTTATGCTAGATGCTATTAGTTTCTAGGTAAGTTGAACTGTTTAAGGAAGATGTTTTTAATGTGTTTATTTTAGTTATCAACCTTTAATTTATTAATGACATTTATATAATTTCGCTTGATAATGAGAACAGTCAGTTCTCGAAACATGTCGCACAACTTATACTAATTGTACATCACCATCGTGCAAAAGCTAATCGAATCTTTCATCAATTGGTTCCCGATTTATTAAAGTTTCAAGGGAAGGTTGGAAGTTTTATTTCTTAAAATATCACATTGGAAACCCAACAATGAGGTTAACCAATCGACTATCCTGGTCGAAAATAGTCCCAGATGGATCCTCGTTGGTATTTCAGGGATAATCAATACTTAATACTTAGATAGGCAAAGTTATTACATAGTATTCACGTAAAGCTGAAAAAGGCCTTTATAAACACTTCCCCTAATTCGATTTTTGCATTCACACGCGAAGAAGATGGAGGAGAGCCATCTAACATTTATATAAGTGAAATTATGCAATTTCCCAAGGATAAGAGACATATTATAATGTAAATCACACTGGAAACCCAACAATGAGTTTAACCCATCGATTATCCTGGTCGAAAATAGTCCCAGATGGATCCTCGTTGGTATTTCAGGGATAATCAATACTTAATACTTAGATAGAGAAAGTTATTACATAGTATTGACGTAAAGCTGAAAAAACGCCTTTATAATAACTTCCCCTAATTCGATTTTTGCATTCACACGCGAAGAAGATGGAGGAAAGCCATCTGACATTTATATAAGTGAAATTATGCAATTTCCCAAGGATAAGAGACATATTATAATGTAAATCACACTGGAAACCCAACAATGAGTTTAACCCATCGATTATCCTGGTCGACAATAGACCCAGATGGATCCTGGTTGGTATTTCAGGGATAATCAAGACTTAATACTTAGATAGAGAAAGTTATTACATAGTATTCACGTAAAGCTGAAAAAACGCCTTTATAATAACTTCCCCTAATTCGATTTTTGCATTCACACGCGAAGAAGATGGAGGAAAGCCATCTGACATTTATATAAGTGAAATTATGCAATTTCCCAAGGATAAGAGACATATTATAATGTAAATCACACTGGAAACCCAACAATGAGTTTAACCCATCGATTATCCTGGTCGAAAATAGTCCCAGATGGATCCTCGTTGGTATTTCAGGGATAATCAATACTTAATACTTAGATAGAGAAAGTTATTACATAGTATTGACGTAAAGCTGAAAAAACGCCTTTATAATAACTTCCCCTAATTCCATTTTTGGATTAACACGCGAAGAAGATGGAGGAAAGCCATCTAACATTTATATAAGTGAAATTATGCAATTTCCCAAGGATAAGAGACATATTATAATGTTAATCACACTGGAAACCCAACAATGAGTTTAACCCATCGATTATCCTGGTCGACAATAGACCCAGATGGATCCTGGTTGGTATTTCAGGGATAATCAATACTTAATACTTAGATAGAGAAAGTTATTACATAGTATGGACGTAAAGCTGAAAAAACGCCTTTATAATAACTTCCCCTAATTCGATTTTTGCATTCACACGCGAAGAAGATGGAGGAAAGCCATCTGACATTTATATAAGTGAAATTATGCAATTTCCCAAGGATAAGAGACATATTATAATGTAAATCACACTGGAAACCCAACAATGAGTTTAACCCATCGATTATCCTGGTCGAAAATAGTCCCAGATGGATCCTCGTTGGTATTTCAGGGATAATCAATACTTAATACTTAGATAGAGAAAGTTATTACATAGTATTGACGTAAAGCTGAAAAAACGCCTTTATAATAACTTCCCCTAATTCCATTTTTGGATTAACACGCGAAGAAGATGGAGGAAAGCCATCTAATATTTATATAAGTGAAATTAAGCAATTTCCCAAGGATAAGAGACATATTATAATGTAAATCACACTGGAAACCCAACAATGAGTTTAACCCATCGATTATCCTGGTCGACAATAGACCCAGATGGATCCTCGTTGGTATTTCAGGGATAATCAATACTTAATTCTTAGATAGGTAAAGTTATTACATATTATTCACGTAAAGCTGAAAAAACGGCTTTAGAACTTCTACTAATGCGATTTTTGGATTAACACGCGAAGAAGTTGGAGGAAAGCCATCTAATATTTATATAAGTGAAATTAAGCAATTTCCCAAGGATAAGAGACCTATTATAATGTAAACCACATTGGAAACCCAACAATGAGCTTAACCCATCGATTATATTGGTCGAAAATAGTCCCAGATTGATCCTCGTTGGTATTTCAGGGATAATCAATACTTAATACTTAGATAGAGAAAGTTATTACATAGTATTGACGTAAAGCTGAAAAAACGCCTTTATAATAACTTCCCCTAATTCCATTTTTGGATTAACACGCGAAGAAGATGGAGGAAAGCCATATTAATATTTATGTAAGTGAAATTAAGCAATTTCCCAAGGATAAGAGACCTATTATAATGTAAATCACATTGGAAACCCAACAATGAGGTTAACCCATCGATTATATTGGTCGAAAATAGTCCCAGATTGATCCTCGTTGGTATTTCAGGGATAATCAATACTTAATACTTAGATAGAGAAAGTTATTACATAGTATTGACGTAAAGCTGAAAAAACGCCTTTATAATAACTTCCCCTAATTCGATTTTGCATTCACACGCGAAGAAGATGGAGGAAAGCCATCTAACATTTATATAAGTGAAATTATGCAATTTCCCAAGGATAAGAGACCTATTATAATGTAAATCACACTGGAAACCCAACAATGAGTTTAACCCATCGATTATCCTGGTCGAAAATAGTCCCAGATGGATCCTCGTTGGTATTTCAGGGATAATCAATACTTAATACTTAGATAGAGAAAGTTATTACATAGTATTGACGTAAAGCTGAAAAAACGCCTTTATAATAAAACTTCCCCTAATTCGATTTTTGCATTCACACGCGAAGAAGATGGAGGAAAGCCATCTGACATTTATATAAGTGAAATTATGCAATTTCCCAAGGATAAGAGACATATTATAATGTAAATCACACTGGAAACCCAACAATGAGTTTAACCCATCGATTATCCTGGTCGACAATAGACCCAGATGGATCCTGGTTGGTATTTCAGGGATAATCAATACTTAATACTTAGAGAAAGTTATTACATAGTATTGACGTAAAGCTGAAAAAACGCCTTTATAATAACTTCCCCTAATTCCATTTTTGGATTAACACGCGAAGAAGATGGAGGAAAGCCATCTAATATTTATATAAGTGAAATTAAGCAATTTCCCAAGGATAAGAGACCTATTATATTGTAAACCACATTGGAAACCCAACAATGAGCTTAACCCATCGATTATCCTGGTCGAAAATAGTCCCAGATTGATCCTCGTTGGTATTTCAGGGATAATCAATACTTAATACTTAGATAGAGAAAGTTATTACATAGTATTGACGTAAAGCTGAAAAAACGCCTTTATAATAACTTCCCCTAATTCGATTTTTGCATTCACACGCGAAGAAGATGGAGGAAAGCCATCTAACATTTATATAAGTGAAATTAAGCAATTTCCCAAGGATAAGAGACATATTATAATGTAAATCACACTGGAAACCCAACAATGAGTTTAACCCATCGATTATCCTGGTCGAAAATAGTCCCAGATGGATCCTCGTTGGTATTTCAGGGATAATCAATACTTAATACTTAGATAGAGAAAGTTATTACATAGTATTGACGTAAAGCTGAAAAAACGCCTTTATAATAACTTCCCCTAATTCGATTATTGCATTCACACGCGAAGAAGATGGAGGAAAGCCATCTGACATTTATATAAGTGAAATTATGCAATTTCCCAAGGATAAGAGACATATTATATTGTAAATCACACTGGAAACCCAACAATGAGTTTAACCCATCGATTATCCTGGTCGACAATAGACCCAGATGGATCCTGGTTGGTATTTCAGGGATAGGTAATCAATACTTAATACTTAGAGAAAGTTATTACATAGTATTGACGTAAAGCTGAAAAAACGCCTTTATAATAACTTCCCCTAATTCCATTTTTGGATTAACACGCGAAGAAGATGGAGGAAAGCCATCTAATATTTATATAAGTGAAATTAAGCAATTTCCCAAGGATAAGAGACCTATTATATTGTAAACCACATTGGAAACCCAACAATGAGCTTAACCCATCGATTATATTGGTCGAAAATAGTCCCAGATTGAACCTCGTTGGTATTTCAGGGATAATCAATACTTAATACTTAGATAGAGAAAGTTATTACATAGTATTGACGTAAAGCTGAAAAAACGCCTTTAGAACTTCTACTAATGCGATTTTTGCATTAACACGCGAAGAAGATGGAGGAAAGCCATTTAATATTTATATAAGTGAAATTAAGCAATTTCCCAAGGATAAGAGACCTATTATAATGTAAATCACATTGGAAACCCAACAATGAGGTTAAGCGATCCATTATATTGGTCGAAAATAGTCCCAGATTGATCCTCGTTGGTATTTCAGGGATAATAATACATAATACTTACATAGGTAAAGTTATTACATAGTATTCACGTAAAGCTGAAAAAACGCCATTATAAAACCTTCCCGTAATTCGATTTTTACATTAACACGCGAAGAAGATGGAATAAAGCCATCTAACATTTATATAAGTGAAATTATGCAATTTCCCAAGGATAAGAGACATATTATAATGTAAATCACACTGGAAACCCAACAATGAGTTTAACCCATCGATTATCCTGGTCGACAATAGACCCAGATGGATCCTGGTTGGTATTTCAGGGATAATCAATACTTAATACTTAGAGAAAGTTATTACATAGTATTGACGTAAAGCTGAAAAAACGCCTTTATAATAACTTCTCCTAATTCCATTTTTGGATTAACACGCGAAGAAGATGGAGGAAAGCCATCTAATATTTATATAAGTGAAATTAAGCAATTTCCCAAGGATAAGAGACCTATTATATTGTAAACCACATTGGAAACCCAACAATGAGCTTAACCCATCGATTATCCTGGTCGAAAATAGTCCCAGATTGATCCTCGTTGGTATTTCAGGGATAATCAATACTTAATACTTAGATAGAGAAAGTTATTACATAGTATTGACGTAAAGCTGAAAAAACGCCTTTATAATAACTTCCCCTAATTCGATTTTTGCATTCACACGCGAAGAAGATGGAGGAAAGCCATCTAACATTTATATAAGTGAAATTATGCAATTTCCCAAGGATAAGAGACCTATTATAATGTAAATCACACTGGAAACCCAACAATGAGTTTAACCCATCGATTATCCTGGTCGAAAATAGTCCCAGATGGATCCTCGTTGGTATTTCAGGGATAATCAATACTTAATACTTAGATAGAGAAAGTTATTACATAGTATTGACGTAAAGCTGAAAAAACGCCTTTATAATAACTTCCCCTAATTCGATTTTTGCATTCACACGCGAAGAAGATGGAGGAAATCCATCTAATATTTATATAAGTGAAATTAAGCAATTTCCCAAGGATAAGAGACCTATTATAATGTAAACCACATTGGAAACCCAACAATGAGCTTAACCCATCGATTATCCTGGTCGAAAATAGTCCCAGATGGATCCTCGTTGGTATTTCAGGGATAATCAATACTTAATTCTTAGATAGGTAAAGTTATTACATATTATTCACGTAAAGCTGAAAAAACGGCTTTAGAACTTCTACTAATGCGATTTTTGGATTAACACGCGAAGAAGTTGGAGGAAAGCCATCTAATATTTATATAAGTGAAATTAAGCAATTTCCCAAGGATAAGAGACCTATTATAATGTAAACCACATTGGAAACCCAACAATGAGCTTAACCCATCGATTATATTGGTCGAAAATAGTCCCAGATTGATCCTCGTTGGTATTTCAGGGATAATCAATACTTAATACTTAGATAGAGAAAGTTATTACATAGTATTGACGTAAAGCTGAAAAAACGCCTTTATAATAACTTCCCCTAATTCCATTTTTGGATTAACACGCGAAGAAGATGGAGGAAAGCCATATTAATATTTATGTAAGTGAAATTAAGCAATTTCCCAAGGATAAGAGACCTATTATAATGTAAATCACATTGGAAACCCAACAATGAGGTTAACCCATCGATTATATTGGTCGAAAATAGTCCCAGATTGATCCTCGTTGGTATTTCAGGGATAATCAATACTTAATACTTAGATAGAGAAAGTTATTACATAGTATTGACGTAAAGCTGAAAAAACGCCTTTATAATAACTTCCCCTAATTCGATTTTTGCATTCACACGCGAAGAAGATGGAGGAAAGCCATCTAACATTTATATAAGTGAAATTATGCAATTTCCCAAGGATAAGAGACCTATTATAATGTAAATCACACTGGAAACCCAACAATGAGTTTAACCCATCGATTATCCTGGTCGAAAATAGTCCCAGATGGATCCTCGTTGGTATTTCAGGGATAATCAATACTTAATACTTAGATAGAGAAAGTTATTACATAGTATTGACGTAAAGCTGAAAAAACGCCTTTATAATAAAACTTCCCCTAATTCGATTTTTGCATTCACACGCGAAGAAGATGGAGGAAAGCCATCTGACATTTATATAAGTGAAATTATGCAATTTCCCAAGGATAAGAGACATATTATAATGTAAATCACACTGGAAACCCAACAATGAGTTTAACCCATCGATTATCCTGGTCGACAATAGACCCAGATGGATCCTGGTTGGTATTTCAGGGATAATCAATACTTAATACTTAGAGAAAGTTATTACATAGTATTGACGTAAAGCTGAAAAAACGCCTTTATAATAACTTCCCCTAATTCCATTTTTGGATTAACACGCGAAGAAGATGGAGGAAAGCCATCTAATATTTATATAAGTGAAATTAAGCAATTTCCCAAGGATAAGAGACCTATTATATTGTAAACCACATTGGAAACCCAACAATGAGCTTAACCCATCGATTATCCTGGTCGAAAATAGTCCCAGATTGATCCTCGTTGGTATTTCAGGGATAATCAATACTTAATACTTAGATAGAGAAAGTTATTACATAGTATTGACGTAAAGCTGAAAAAACGCCTTTAGAACTTCTACTAATGCGATTTTTGCATTAACACGCGAAGAAGATGGAGGAAAGCCATTTAATATTTATATAAGTGAAATTAAGCAATTTCCCAAGGATAAGAGACCTATTATAATGTAAATCACATTGGAAACCCAACAATGAGGTTAAGCGATCCATTATATTGGTCGAAAATAGTCCCAGATTGATCCTCGTTGGTATTTCAGGGATAATAATACATAATACTTACATAGGTAAAGTTATTACATAGTATTCACGTAAAGCTGAAAAAACGCCATTATAAAACCTTCCCGTAATTCGATTTTTACATTAACACGCGAAGAAGATGGAGTAAAGCCATCTAACATTTATATAAGTGAAATTATGCAATTTCCCAAGGATAAGAGACATATTATAATGTAAATCACACTGGAAACCCAACAATGAGTTTAACCCATCGATTATCCTGGTCGACAATAGACCCAGATGGATCCTGGTTGGTATTTCAGGGATAATCAATACTTAATACTTAGAGAAAGTTATTACATAGTATTGACGTAAAGCTGAAAAAACGCCTTTATAATAACTTCCCCTAATTCCATTTTTGGATTAACACGCGAAGAAGATGGAGGAAAGCCATCTAATATTTATATAAGTGAAATTAAGCAATTTCCCAAGGATAAGAGACCTATTATATTGTAAACCACATTGGAAACCCAACAATGAGCTTAACCCATCGATTATCCTGGTCGAAAATAGTCCCAGATTGATCCTCGTTGGTATTTCAGGGATAATCAATACTTAATACTTAGATAGAGAAAGTTATTACATAGTATTGACGTAAAGCTGAAAAAACGCCTTTATAATAACTTCCCCTAATTCGATTTTTGCATTCACACGCGAAGAAGATGGAGGAAAGCCATCTAACATTTATATAAGTGAAATTATGCAATTTCCCAAGGATAAGAGACCTATTATAATGTAAATCACACTGGAAACCCAACAATGAGTTTAACCCATCGATTATCCTGGTCGAAAATAGTCCCAGATGGATCCTCGTTGGTATTTCAGGGATAATCAATACTTAATACTTAGATAGAGAAAGTTATTACATAGTATTGACGTAAAGCTGAAAAAACGCCTTTATAATAACTTCCCCTAATTCGATTTTTGCATTCACACGCGAAGAAGATGGAGGAAAGCCATCTAACATTTATATAAGTGAAATTATGCAATTTCCCAAGGATAAGAGACCTATTATAATGTAAATCACACTGGAAACCCAACAATGAGTTTAACCCATCGATTATCCTGGTCGACAATAGACCCAGATGGATCCTGGTTGGTATTTCAGGGATAATCAATACTTAATACTTAGAGAAAGTTATTACATAGTATTGACGTAAAGCTGAAAAAACGCCTTTATAATAACTTCCCCTAATTCCATTTTTGGATTAACACGCGAAGAAGATGGAGGAAAGCCATCTAATATTTATATAAGTGAAATTAAGCAATTTCCCAAGGATAAGAGACCTATTATATTGTAAACCACATTGGAAACCCAACAATGAGCTTAACCCATCGATTATATTGGTCGAAAATAGTCCCAGATTGAACCTCGTTGGTATTTCAGGGATAATCAATACTTAATACTTAGATAGAGAAAGTTATTACATAGTATTGACGTAAAGCTGAAAAAACGCCTTTAGAACTTCTACTAATGCGATTTTTGCATTAACACGCGAAGAAGATGGAGGAAAGCCATTTAATATTTATATAAGTGAAATTAAGCAATTTCCCAAGGATAAGAGACCTATTATAATGTAAATCACATTGGAAACCCAACAATGAGGTTAAGCGATCCATTATATTGGTCGAAAACAGTCCCAGATTGATCCTCGTTGGTATTTCAGGGATAATAATACATAATACTTACATAGGTAAAGTTATTACATAGTATTCACGTAAAGCTGAAAAAACGCCATTATAAAACCTTCCCGTAATTCGATTTTTACATTAACACGCGAAGAAGATGGAGTAAAGCCATCTAACATTTATATAAGTGAAATTATGCAATTTCCCAAGGATAAGAGACCTATTATAATGTAAATCACACTGGAAACCCAACAATGAGTTTAACCCATCGATTATCCTGGTCGAAAAAATTCCCAGATGGATCCTCGTTGGTATTTCAGGGATAATCAATACTTAATACTTAGATAAAGTTATTACATTGTATTGACGTAAAGCTGAAAAAACGGGTTTTATAACATCCCCAATTCGACTGGTGCATTAACACGAGAAGAGGATGCAGGAAAGCCATCTAACAATTATATATGTGAAATTGTGCAATTTCCCAAGGATAAGAGACCTATTATAATGTAAATCACACTGGAAACCCAACAATGAGTTTAACCCATCGATTATCCTGGTCGACAATAGACCCAGATGGATCCTGGTTGGTATTTCAGGGATAATCAATACTTAATACTTAGAGAAAGTTATTACATAGTATTGACGTAAAGCTGAAAAAACGCCTTTATAATAACTTCCCCTAATTCCATTTTTGGATTAACACGCGAAGAAGATGGAGGAAAGCCATCTAATATTTATATAAGTGAAATTAATCAATTTCCCAAGGATAAGAGACCTATTATAATGTAAACCACATTGGAAACCCAACAATGAGTTTAACCCATCGATTATCCTGGTCGACAATAGACCCAGATGGATCCTGGTTGGTATTTCAGGGATAATCAATACTTAATACTTAGAGAAAGTTATTACATAGTATTGACGTAAAGCTGAAAAAACGCCTTTATAATAACTTCCCCTAATTCCATTTTTGGATTAACACGCGAAGAAGATGGAGGAAAGCCATCTAACATTTATATAAGTGAAATTATGCAATTTCCCAAGGATAAGAGACATATTATAATGTAAATCACACTGGAAACCCAACAATGAGTTTAACCCATCGATTATCCTGGTCGACAATAGACCCAGATGGATCCTGGTTGGTATTTCAGGGATAATCAAGACTTAATACTTAGATAGAGAAAGTTATTACACAGTATTCACGTAAAGCTGAAAAAACGCCTTTAGAACTTCTACTAATACGATTTTTGCATGAACACGCGAAGAAGATGGAGGAAAGCCATTTAATATTTATATAAGTGAAATTATGCAATTTCCCAAGGATAAGAGACATATTATAATGTAAATCACACTGGAAACCCAACAATGAGGTTAAGCGATCGATTATATTGGTCGAAAATAGTCCCAGATTGATCCTCGTTGGTATTTCAGGGATAATCAATACTTAGATAGAGAAAGTTATTACATAGTATCGACGTAAAGCTGAAAAGACGGGTTTTATAACATCGCCAATTCGACTGGTGCATTAACACGAGAAGAGGATGCAGGAAACACATCTAACAATTATATATGCGAAATTATGCAATTTCCCAAGGATAAGAGACATATTATAATGTAAATCATACTGGAACATTCAGGGCATCTCCATCAACAAAGTAGCCCAAATTGAAATTGACTTGTGCGGTGTTAACTTTAATTTCCTGTGCCTAACTGAAACGTGGTGTAATTTAAACTCGGTTAAATCATTTGATGTGCACAATTTGTGTCTTATGTCTAACTTCTGCAGATCTTCTCATATACGTGGTGGTACTGCAATATATTACAAAAAGGGGTTACATGTAACTCCCCTTGACTTCGATATTTCACAATTTAGTGTTGAAATGCATATTGAAATGTGTGGTGCAGTCTGGCATTCTGTCTCCAGAACCATCATTATTGTTTGTTACCGTCCCCCCTCGGGCGATTTTAAATTGTTTATGAATAACCTGTCTGCTTTGTTTAATGTGATGTATAAATGTAATTGTAGGTATATTCTTGCTGGTGACTTCAATGTTCATTTTGAATTGGATAGTAATTATGCCAGTCAACTCAATAGTCTTATGCAATCCTATAGCATGATTGCGGTGGTGAAAGAGCCCACAAGAGGCAGCGCTACTTTGGATAATGTCTTCTTAAATAATCGAGAAGATGTATTTTGTAAAGTGATGCCTTTTGTGTTTTCTGATCACCAGTACATTTTTTGTTATAGCAATTTTTCGACTAAGACTAGTGACTACGCCAACACTAAAGTAAGAAGTTTTAATCAAGCCGCAGTTATCCGATTTCATGCGTTACTCGAGAACCAGAGCTGGTCGGATCTGCACTCCTTTAGAAAGTTTGAAGATGCCTTTTCTTATTTTTATAATACCTTCGTTGACCATTTTAATGTTTGTTTTCCGGAGACCACTACTAAACACCAAAATAATTTACATACACGGAAAGGATGGGTTGATAGCGCAATAAAAAAAATTAGTAAAGATCTACGAAACCTTTATCACATTCAACAAATCTATCCCATCCTTAAACCCTACTATCTAGCGCTTAAATGCAAGTACAGACGTTACATTATTACGTGCAAGAGATCGTTTTACGGGAACCTTATTAACACATCCAGTAATAAAAATAAAACTGTGTGGAATATAATATCAACGCTTAATAACAACGGCAAGGTGGACAAGAATATTACGCTTATAACACCTGCAAAATTAATTGACGACCCCCAAGAAGTTGCTAATACGTTTAATAAAAATTTTATTAAAGCCCCCTTAGATATACTAAGCTCAGTTACACCCACTAGCCCCGATAACAACCCTAGCTCCGACTTGTACGGTACAAATGCTGCGAATATGTGTAGTAGTATGTGCGCGCTCCCCTTTAGTGAATCAGAACTCTTAAATTGTCTAAAGTGCCTGAAAAATAAAAAATCGTCTGGTCCTGATCATATACCCACGTCTTTGCTACGCTCTAGTCTTCCATTCATAATAAAGCCTATAACGCACCTAGTAAATTGGTCTTTTTCAGAAGGCATCTTTCCGACGGAACTCAAAATGTCAACGGTTCACCCTATTTATAAAAAAGGCAATTCTCAAGACTGGGCCAACTATAGACCAATTTCTGTCAGCCCAGCCATGTCCAAAATTTTTGAATATGCTATGCTGGAACGTCTGAACAATCACCTACTCAAACATGATATCATAAGCAGCAAACAGCACGGGTTTCGTAATGGCAAATCAACGGTGACTGCAATTACCTCCTTTGTTAACGATGTAATCTCATTTCTTGATAAGAAAGAAAGTGCTCTTGCAATTTTCTGCGACCTTAGCAGGGCCTTCGATACAGTGGATCACTCTTTATTGTTGCATAAACTGAACATATACGGAATAAGGGGTGTTGTTGCAAATTGGTTCTCCTCCTACCTCTCTGAGAGATGTCAGCAGGTAGAAATTAAATTCATAAATGGGAAGACAATTTCTAAATTTTTATCCTCGCCCCTGTCTCTAAACGTAGGAGTTCCCCAAGGATCCGTGTTGGGCCCTATCCTGTTTATATTATTTATCAATGACATTGTCATGTTTTTAAAGTCATTAATTTTATATGCTGATGATACTACGGCGCTAATCTCTGGTAAAACCAGGTATGATGTTCAAATAAAGGCCTGTGAGATGCTAAGTAAACTTAGCCAATGGTTTAACTTTAACCGATTATTTCTAAACCAAGATAAAACATCTATTATTCAATTTTCATGCCGCAGCAGTACAGTCGAATCAACTATTCCTACTCAAGCTAATGCCAAATTCTTGGGAATCTACATAGATCAAAATTTAAATTGGAAGTGCCACTGCGAACATCTAGTAAAACAGTTAAACACCTATTGCTATCAAATACGCAACGTAAAAGAACTGATAGGAATCCAGCACACTTTTTTAACATATTACTTTGCGCAAATACAATCTAGGCTCTCATATGGCATTATTGTCTGGGGCTCATCCAGCTCTGCTATGAGTGTATTCATTGTTCAAAAAAGGATAATTCGTTGTATTTCTGGGAGCAGCAAAACTACATCTTGCAAAAACATCTTCACCAAACTACGAATACTAACTCTTGCCTCTTTATACATCCTAGAAGTGCTTTCATTTATATTTATCAACCGTTCTCATCTATTACGCAACAGCGATTTTCATCCATATAACACGCGAAAAAGGGACCAATATGCTACCCCTAAAACAAGGATTAAATTAGCGCAGAACTCACCCACTACATTGGGTATCAAAATATTCAACCTTCTTCCCGATAATTTAAAGAAACAGACGACGCTAAAAGGATTCAGATCATCAATTAAAAAAATCCTCCTTGATCAAGCTCCATACACCATAAATGAATTTGTCACCCTCAACAGTTAAAAATGGTGTGTTTTGCTTACAATTTTAATTTTAAAAATAGATATTGTGTATTCGATGTAATTTTATTTATTTTTTTTAACAATTGATTTATATGTATGCATGTATTTACTTTTGACGTATCCTATGCAATGGCTACCATTTGTCAGGGATAGTAAATAAATATTATTATTATTATTATTAATGAGTTTAACCCATCGATTATCCTGGTCGACAATAGACCCAGATGGATCCTGGTTGGTATTTCAGGGATAATCAATACTTAATACTTAGATAGAGAAAGTTATTACATAGTATTCACGTAATGCTGAAAAAACGCCTTTAGAACTTCTACTAATGCGATTTTTGCATTAACACGCGAAGAAGATGGAGGAAAGCCATTTAATATTTATATAAGTGAAATTAAGCAATTTCCCAAGGATAAGAGACCTATTATAATGTAAACCACATTGGAAACCCAACAATGAGCTTAACCCATCGATTATCCTGGTCGAAAATAGTCCCAGATTGATCCTCGTTGGTATTTCAGGGATAATCAATACTTAATACTTAGATAGAGAAAGTTATTACATAGTATTGACGTAAAGCTGAAAAAACGCCTTTATAATAACTTCCCCTAATTCCATTTTTGGATTAACACGCGAAGAAGATGGAGGAAAGCCATATTAATATTTATGTAAGTGAAATTAAGCAATTTCCCAAGGATAAGAGACCTATTATAATGTAAATCACATTGGAAACCCAACAATGAGTTTAACCCATCGATTATCCTGGTCGACAATAGACCCAGATGGATCCTGGTTGGTATTTCAGGGATAATCAAGACTTAATACTTAGATAGAGAAAGTTATTACATAGTATTCACGTAAAGCTGAAAAAACGCCTTTAGAACTTCTACTAATGCGATTTTTGCATTAACACGCGAAGAAGATGGAGGAAAGCCATTTAATATTTATATAAGTGAAATTAAGCAATTTCCCAAGGATAAGAGACCTATTATAATGTAAATCACATTGGAAACCCAACAATGAGGTTAACCCATCGATTATATTGGTCGAAAATAGTCCCAGATTGATCCTCGTTGGTATTTCAGGGATAATCAATACTTAATACTTAGATAGAGAAAGTTATTACATAGTATTGACGTAAAGCTGAAAAAACGCCTTTATAATAACTTCCCCTAATTCGATTTTTGCATTCACACGCGAAGAAGATGGAGGAAAGCCATCTAACATTTATATAAGTGAAATTATGCAATTTCCCAAGGATAAGAGACCTATTATAATGTAAATCACACTGGAAACCCAACAATGAGTTTAACCCATCGATTATCCTGGTCGAAAATAGTCCCAGATGGATCCTCGTTGGTATTTCAGGGATAATCAATACTTAATACTTAGATAGAGAAAGTTATTACATAGTATTGACGTAAAGCTGAAAAAACGCCTTTATAATAACTTCCCCTAATTCGATTTTTGCATTCACACGCGAAGAAGATGGAGGAAAGCCATCTGACATTTATATAAGTGAAATTATGCAATTTCCCAAGGATAAGAGACATATTATAATGTAAATCACACTGGAAACCCAACAATGAGTTTAACCCATCGATTATCCTGGTCGACAATAGACCCAGATGGATCCTGGTTGGTATTTCAGGGATAGGGGAGAGTTGGGCAAAACGGGATATTTAGTTGAATACTCATGATAACTTTTTTAATAATTGAAGAATATTAATAAATTTTTATACATGATTTCATTAGTGTTTTCTCATTACTTTCAATTAGTTGCTTTTTCAAATACAAGTAATTTAACAAAAATTTACGCGTTCTTTACAAATATGGCAAGGTATCCTGTTTTAGCCGCCTGGTCGGATAAAACAGGATACTGCGTTTTAATATTTAAAAAGAGGTCAGTTAACTGAGAAATAACGATTATTATTAAAAAAATATTTATTATATTAAACAAAGCCATATTATTCATTACAAAAATCACATGAGAATGCTTCGGTATCGTCAGCCTCTACACCAGCACATGCTTCATGAGCCCAACCGCTACAGTGTTGGCATTTTATTCACCCTTCTTGAGACTTCGAATTTGAATACAGTTCGGTGCAATATAAACATAGTTCGTCGTCGTTCTCTTCTTCAGAACAAGTCTCTTCAACCTTCTTGGGGCTTATTCGGTTTATCAATCATTTTATCATACTATCCCGTTTTACCCTACTTGCTCTCTGAAGCCAAATAGTCGATTTTCAAACACTTATCAAATAAAACTATATAAACGATTGTGAAAATGTAAAGAACATTAATACCCAGTATTAAATAATCACTTACCGTTGATCTATCTTGTAAACACATGAAAAAAAAACAACTTGAATAGCGCGTAAACAATTTAGTGTAACTTCAATTTTTCATTAATATGGTCGTACTTAAGTCAAATGCGACGATATTTGTAGAAATTGCAGTCGTAAGTGAGGGACCGTACAAGGGGCATTAGCTTCAGTTATTTACCGAAGGATAGCAATAATGGTAAAAACAAAAACCGAGGTATCTTGTTTTACCCGACTATCCCGTTTTGCCCGACTCTCCCCTAATCAATACTTAATACTTAGAGAAAGTTATTACATAGTATTGACGTAAAGCTGAAAAAACGCCTTTATAATAACTTCCCCTAATTCCATTTTTGGATTAACACGCGAAGAAGATGGAGGAAAGCCATCTAATATTTATATAAGTGAAATTAAGCAATTTCCCAAGGATAAGAGACCTATTATATTGTAAACCACATTGGAAACCCAACAATGAGCTTAACCCATCGATTATATTGGTCGAAAATAGTCCCAGATTGAACCTCGTTGGTATTTCAGGGATAATCAATACTTAATACTTAGATAGAGAAAGTTATTACATAGTATTGACGTAAAGCTGAAAAAACGCCTTTAGAACTTCTACTAATGCGATTTTTGCATTAACACGCGAAGAAGATGGAGGAAAGCCATTTAATATTTATATAAGTGAAATTAAGCAATTTCCCAAGGATAAGAGACCTATTATAATGTAAATCACATTGGAAACCCAACAATGAGGTTAAGCGATCCATTATATTGGTCGAAAATAGTCCCAGATTGATCCTCGTTGGTATTTCAGGGATAATAATACATAATACTTACATAGGTAAAGTTATTACATAGTATTCACGTAAAGCTGAAAAAACGCCATTATAAAACCTTCCCGTAATTCGATTTTTACATTAACACGCGAAGAAGATGGAGTAAAGCCATCTAACATTTATATAAGTGAAATTATGCAATTTCCCAAGGATAAGAGACATATTATAATGTAAATCACACTGGAAACCCAACAATGAGTTTAACCCATCGATTATCCTGGTCGACAATAGACCCAGATGGATCCTGGTTGGTATTTCAGGGATAATCAATACTTAATACTTAGAGAAAGTTATTACATAGTATTGACGTAAAGCTGAAAAAACGCCTTTATAATAACTTCCCCTAATTCCATTTTTGGATTAACACGCGAAGAAGATGGAGGAAAGCCATCTAATATTTATATAAGTGAAATTAAGCAATTTCCCAAGGATAAGAGACCTATTATATTGTAAACCACATTGGAAACCCAACAATGAGCTTAACCCATCGATTATCCTGGTCGAAAATAGTCCCAGATTGATCCTCGTTGGTATTTCAGGGATAATCAATACTTAATACTTAGATAGAGAAAGTTATTACATAGTATTGACGTAAAGCTGAAAAAACGCCTTTATAATAACTTCCCCTAATTCGATTTTTGCATTCACACGCGAAGAAGATGGAGGAAAGCCATCTAACATTTATATAAGTGAAATTATGCAATTTCCCAAGGATAAGAGACCTATTATAATGTAAATCACACTGGAAACCCAACAATGAGTTTAACCCATCGATTATCCTGGTCGAAAATAGTCCCAGATGGATCCTCGTTGGTATTTCAGGGATAATCAATACTTAATACTTAGATAGAGAAAGTTATTACATAGTATTGACGTAAAGCTGAAAAAACGCCTTTATAATAACTTCCCCTAATTCGATTTTTGCATTCACACGCGAAGAAGATGGAGGAAAGCCATCTGACATTTATATAAGTGAAATTATGCAATTTCCCAAGGATAAGAGACATATTATAATGTAAATCACACTGGAAACCCAACAATGAGTTTAACCCATCGATTATCCTGGTCGACAATAGACCCAGATGGATCCTGGTTGGTATTTCAGGGATAGGTAATCAATACTTAATACTTAGAGAAAGTTATTACATAGTATTGACGTAAAGCTGAAAAAACGCCTTTATAATAACTTCCCCTAATTCCATTTTTGGATTAACACGCGAAGAAGATGGAGGAAAGCCATCTAATATTTATATAAGTGAAATTAAGCAATTTCCCAAGGATAAGAGACCTATTATATTGTAAACCACATTGGAAACCCAACAATGAGCTTAACCCATCGATTATATTGGTCGAAAATAGTCCCAGATTGAACCTCGTTGGTATTTCAGGGATAATCAATACTTAATACTTAGATAGAGAAAGTTATTACATAGTATTGACGTAAAGCTGAAAAAACGCCTTTAGAACTTCTACTAATGCGATTTTTGCATTAACACGCGAAGAAGATGGAGGAAAGCCATTTAATATTTATATAAGTGAAATTAAGCAATTTCCCAAGGATAAGAGACCTATTATAATGTAAATCACATTGGAAACCCAACAATGAGGTTAAGCGATCCATTATATTGGTCGAAAATAGTCCCAGATTGATCCTCGTTGGTATTTCAGGGATAATAATACATAATACTTACATAGGTAAAGTTATTACATAGTATTCACGTAAAGCTGAAAAAACGCCATTATAAAACCTTCCCGTAATTCGATTTTTACATTAACACGCGAAGAAGATGGAGTAAAGCCATCTAACATTTATATAAGTGAAATTATGCAATTTCCCAAGGATAAGAGACATATTATAATGTAAATCACACTGGAAACCCAACAATGAGTTTAACCCATCGATTATCCTGGTCGACAATAGACCCAGATGGATCCTGGTTGGTATTTCAGGGATAATCAATACTTAATACTTAGAGAAAGTTATTACATAGTATTGACGTAAAGCTGAAAAAACGCCTTTATAATAACTTCCCCTAATTCCATTTTTGGATTAACACGCGAAGAAGATGGAGGAAAGCCATCTAATATTTATATAAGTGAAATTAAGCAATTTCCCAAGGATAAGAGACCTATTATATTGTAAACCACATTGGAAACCCAACAATGAGCTTAACCCATCGATTATCCTGGTCGAAAATAGTCCCAGATTGATCCTCGTTGGTATTTCAGGGATAATCAATACTTAATACTTAGATAGAGAAAGTTATTACATAGTATTGACGTAAAGCTGAAAAAACGCCTTTATAATAACTTCCCCTAATTCGATTTTTGCATTCACACGCGAAGAAGATGGAGGAAAGCCATCTAACATTTATATAAGTGAAATTATGCAATTTCCCAAGGATAAGAGACCTATTATAATGTAAATCACACTGGAAACCCAACAATGAGTTTAACCCATCGATTATCCTGGTCGAAAATAGTCCCAGATGGATCCTCGTTGGTATTTCAGGGATAATCAATACTTAATACTTAGATAGAGAAAGTTATTACATAGTATTGACGTAAAGCTGAAAAAACGCCTTTATAATAACTTCCCCTAATTCGATTTTTGCATTCACACGCGAAGAAGATGGAGGAAAGCCATCTGACATTTATATAAGTGAAATTATGCAATTTCCCAAGGATAAGAGACATATTATAATGTAAATCACACTGGAAACCCAACAATGAGTTTAACCCATCGATTATCCTGGTCGACAATAGACCCAGATGGATCCTGGTTGGTATTTCAGGGATAGGTAATCAATACTTAATACTTAGAGAAAGTTATTACATAGTATTGACGTAAAGCTGAAAAAACGCCTTTATAATAACTTCCCCTAATTCCATTTTTGGATTAACACGCGAAGAAGATGGAGGAAAGCCATCTAATATTTATATAAGTGAAATTAAGCAATTTCCCAAGGATAAGAGACCTATTATATTGTAAACCACATTGGAAACCCAACAATGAGCTTAACCCATCGATTATATTGGTCGAAAATAGTCCCAGATTGAACCTCGTTGGTATTTCAGGGATAATCAATACTTAATACTTAGATAGAGAAAGTTATTACATAGTATTGACGTAAAGCTGAAAAAACGCCTTTAGAACTTCTACTAATGCGATTTTTGCATTAACACGCGAAGAAGATGGAGGAAAGCCATTTAATATTTATATAAGTGAAATTAAGCAATTTCCCAAGGATAAGAGACCTATTATAATGTAAATCACATTGGAAACCCAACAATGAGGTTAAGCGATCCATTATATTGGTCGAAAATAGTCCCAGATTGATCCTCGTTGGTATTTCAGGGATAATAATACATAATACTTACATAGGTAAAGTTATTACATAGTATTCACGTAAAGCTGAAAAAACGCCATTATAAAACCTTCCCGTAATTCGATTTTTACATTAACACGCGAAGAAGATGGAATAAAGCCATCTAACATTTATATAAGTGAAATTATGCAATTTCCCAAGGATAAGAGACATATTATAATGTAAATCACACTGGAAACCCAACAATGAGTTTAACCCATCGATTATCCTGGTCGACAATAGACCCAGATGGATCCTGGTTGGTATTTCAGGGATAATCAATACTTAATACTTAGAGAAAGTTATTACATAGTATTGACGTAAAGCTGAAAAAACGCCTTTATAATAACTTCTCCTAATTCCATTTTTGGATTAACACGCGAAGAAGATGGAGGAAAGCCATCTAATATTTATATAAGTGAAATTAAGCAATTTCCCAAGGATAAGAGACCTATTATATTGTAAACCACATTGGAAACCCAACAATGAGCTTAACCCATCGATTATCCTGGTCGAAAATAGTCCCAGATTGATCCTCGTTGGTATTTCAGGGATAATCAATACTTAATACTTAGATAGAGAAAGTTATTACATAGTATTGACGTAAAGCTGAAAAAACGCCTTTATAATAACTTCCCCTAATTCGATTTTTGCATTCACACGCGAAGAAGATGGAGGAAAGCCATCTAACATTTATATAAGTGAAATTATGCAATTTCCCAAGGATAAGAGACCTATTATAATGTAAATCACACTGGAAACCCAACAATGAGTTTAACCCATCGATTATCCTGGTCGAAAATAGTCCCAGATGGATCCTCGTTGGTATTTCAGGGATAATCAATACTTAATACTTAGATAGAGAAAGTTATTACATAGTATTGACGTAAAGCTGAAAAAACGCCTTTATAATAACTTCCCCTAATTCGATTTTTGCATTCACACGCGAAGAAGATGGAGGAAAGCCATCTGACATTTATATAAGTGAAATTATGCAATTTCCCAAGGATAAGAGACATATTATAATGTAAATCACACTGGAAACCCAACAATGAGTTTAACCCATCGATTATCCTGGTCGACAATAGACCCAGATGGATCCTGGTTGGTATTTCAGGGATAATCAATACTTAATACTTAGAGAAAGTTAATACATAGTATTGACGTAAAGCTGAAAAAACGCCTTTATAATAACTTCCCCTAATTCCATTTTTGGATTAACACGCGAAGAAGATGGAGGAAAGCCATCTAATATTTATATAAGTGAAATTAAGCAATTTCCCAAGGATAAGAGACCTATTATATTGTAAACCACATTGGAAACCCAACAATGAGCTTAACCCATCGATTATATTGGTCGAAAATAGTCCCAGATTGAACCTCGTTGGTATTTCAGGATAATCAATACTTAATACTTAGATAGAGAAAGTTATTACATAGTATTGACGTAAAGCTGAAAAAACGCCTTTAGAACTTCTACTAATGCGATTTTTGCATTAACACGCGAAGAAGATGGAGGAAAGCCATTTAATATTTATATAAGTGAAATTAAGCAATTTCCCAAGGATAAGAGACCTATTATAATGTAAATCACATTGGAAACCCAACAATGAGGTTAACCCATCGATTATATTGGTCGAAAATAGTCCCAGATTGATCCTCGTTGGTATTTCAGGGATAATCAATACTTAATACTTAGATAGAGAAAGTTATTACATAGTATTGACGTAAAGCTGAAAAAACGCCTTTATAATAACTCCCCTAATTCCATTTTTGGATTAACACGCGAAGAAGATGGAGGAAAGCCATCTAATATTTATATAAGTGAAATTAAGCAATTTCCCAAGGATAAGAGACCTATTATAATGTAAACCACATTGGAAACCCAACAATGAGCTTAACCCATCGATTATATTGGTCGAAAATAGTCCCAGATTGAACCTCGTTGGTATTTCAGGGATAATCAATACTTAATACTTAGATAGAGAAAGTTATTACATAGTATTGACGTAAAGCTGAAAAAACGCCTTTAGAACTTCTACTAATGCGTTTTTGCATTAACACGCGAAGAAGATGGAGGAAAGCCATTTAATATTTATATAAGTGAAATTAAGCAATTTCCCAAGGATAAGAGACCTATTATAATGTAAATCACATTGGAAACCCAACAATGAGGTTAACCCATCGATTATATTGGTCGAAAATAGTCCCAGATTGATCCTCGTTGGTATTTCAGGGATAATCAATACTTAATACTTAGATAGAGAAAGTTATTACATAGTATTGACGTAAAGCTGAAAAAACGCCTTTATAATAACTCCCCTAATTCCATTTTTGGATTAACACGCGAAGAAGATGGAGGAAATCCATCTAATATTTATATAAGTGAAATTAAGCAATTTCCCAAGGATAAGAGACCTATTATAATGTAAACCACATTGGAAACCCAACAATGAGCTTAACCCATCGATTATCCTGGTCGAAAATAGTCCCAGATGGATCCTCGTTGGTATTTCAGGGATAATCAATACTTAATTCTTAGATAGGTAAAGTTATTACATATTATTCACGTAAAGCTGAAAAAACGGCTTTAGAACTTCTACTAATGCGATTTTTGGATTAACACGCGAAGAAGTTGGAGGAAAGCCATCTAATATTTATATAAGTGAAATTAAGCAATTTCCCAAGGATAAGAGACCTATTATAATGTAAACCACATTGGAAACCCAACAATGAGCTTAACCCATCGATTATATTGGTCGAAAATAGTCCCAGATTGATCCTCGTTGGTATTTCAGGGATAATCAATACTTAATACTTAGATAGAGAAAGTTATTACATAGTATTGACGTAAAGCTGAAAAAACGCCTTTATAATAACTTCCCCTAATTCCATTTTTGGATTAACACGCGAAGAAGATGGAGGAAAGCCATATTAATATTTATGTAAGTGAAATTAAGCAATTTCCCAAGGATAAGAGACCTATTATAATGTAAATCACATTGGAAACCCAACAATGAGGTTAACCCATCGATTATATTGGTCGAAAATAGTCCCAGATTGATCCTCGTTGGTATTTCAGGGATAATCAATACTTAATACTTAGATAGAGAAAGTTATTACATAGTATTGACGTAAAGCTGAAAAAACGCCTTTATAATAACTTCCCCTAATTCGATTTTTGCATTCACACGCGAAGAAGATGGAGGAAAGCCATCTAACATTTATATAAGTGAAATTATGCAATTTCCCAAGGATAAGAGACCTATTATATTGTAAACCACATTGGAAACCCAACAATGAGCTTAACCCATCGATTATCCTGGTCGAAAATAGTCCCAGATTGATCCTCGTTGGTATTTCAGGGATAATCAATACTTAATACTTAGATAGAGAAAGTTATTACATAGTATTGACGTAAAGCTGAAAAAACGCCTTTATAATAACTTCCCCTAATTCCATTTTTGGATTAACACGCGAAGAAGATGGAGGAAAGCCATCTAATATTTATATAAGTGAAATTAAGCAATTTCCCAAGGATAAGAGACCTATTATATTGTAAACCACATTGGAAACCCAACAATGAGCTTAACCCATCGATTATCCTGGTCGAAAATAGTCCCAGATTGATCCTCGTTGGTATTTCAGGGATAATCAATACTTAATACTTAGATAGAGAAAGTTATTACATAGTATTGACGTAAAGCTGAAAAAACGCCTTTATAATAACTTCCCCTAATTCGATTTTTGCATTCACACGCGAAGAAGATGGAGGAAAGCCATCTAACATTTATATAAGTGAAATTATGCAATTTCCCAAGGATAAGAGACCTATTATAATGTAAATCACACTGGAAACCCAACAATGAGTTTAACCCATCGATTATCCTGGTCGAAAATAGTCCCAGATGGATCCTCGTTGGTATTTCAGGGATAATCAATACTTAATACTTAGATAGAGAAAGTTATTACATAGTATTGACGTAAAGCTGAAAAAACGCCTTTATAATAACTTCCCCTAATTCGATTTTTGCATTCACACGCGAAGAAGATGGAGGAAAGCCATCTGACATTTATATAAGTGAAATTATGCAATTTCCCAAGGATAAGAGACATATTATAATGTAAATCACACTGGAAACCCAACAATGAGTTTAACCCATCGATTATCCTGGTCGACAATAGACCCAGATGGATCCTGGTTGGTATTTCAGGGATAGGGGAGAGTTGGGCAAAACGGGATATTTAGTTGAATACTCATGATAACTTTTTTAATAATTGAAGAATATTAATAAATTTTTATACATGATTTCATTAGTGTTTTCTCATTACTTTCAATTAGTTGCTTTTTCAAATACAAGTAATTTAACAAAAATTTACGCGTTCTTTACAAATATGGCAAGGTATCCTGTTTTAGCCGCCTGGTCGGATAAAACAGGATACTGCGTTTTAATATTTAAAAGAGGTCAGTTAACTGAGAAATAACGATTATTATTAAAAAAATATTTATTATATTAAACAAAGCCATATTATTCATTACAAAAATCACATGAGAATGCTTCGGTATCGTCAGCCTCTACACCTGCACATGCTTCATGAGCCCAACCGCTACAGTGTTGGCATTTTATTCACCCTTCTTGAGACTTCGAATTTGAATACAGTTCGGTGCAATATAAACATAGTTCGTCGTCGTTCTCTTCTTCAGAACAAGTCTCTTCAACCTTCTTGGGGCTTATTCGGTTTATCAATCATTTTATCATACTATCCCGTTTTACCCTACTTGCTCTCTGAAGCCAAATAGTCGATTTTCAAACACTTATCAAATAAAACTATATAAACGATTGTGAAAATGTAAAGAACATTAATACCCAGTATTAAATAATCACTTACCGTTGATCTATCTTGTAAACACATGAAAAAAAAACAACTTGAATAGCGCGTAAACAATTTAGTGTAACTTCAATTTTTCATTAATATGGTCGTACTTAAGTCAAATGCGACGATATTTGTAGAAATTGCAGTCGTAAGTGAGGGACCGTACAAGGGGCATTAGCTTCAGTTATTTACCGAAGGATAGCAATAATGGTAAAAACAAAAACCGAGGTATCTTGTTTTACCCGACTATCCCGTTTTGGCCGACTCTCCCCTAATCAATACTTAATACTTAGAGAAAGTTATTACATAGTATTGACGTAAAGCTGAAAAAACGCCTTTATAATAACTTCCCCTAATTCCATTTTTGGATTAACACGCGAAGAAGATGGAGGAAAGCCATCTAATATTTATATAAGTGAAATTAAGCAATTTCCCAAGGATAAGAGACCTATTATATTGTAAACCACATTGGAAACCCAACAATGAGCTTAACCCATCGATTATATTGGTCGAAAATAGTCCCAGATTGAACCTCGTTGGTATTTCAGGGATAATCAATACTTAATACTTAGATAGAGAAAGTTATTACATAGTATTGACGTAAAGCTGAAAAAACGCCTTTAGAACTTCTACTAATGCGATTTTTGCATTAACACGCGAAGAAGATGGAGGAAAGCCATTTAATATTTATATAAGTGAAATTAAGCAATTTCCCAAGGATAAGAGACCTATTATAATGTAAATCACATTGGAAACCCAACAATGAGGTTAAGCGATCCATTATATTGGTCGAAAATAGTCCCAGATTGATCCTCGTTGGTATTTCAGGGATAATAATACATAATACTTACATAGGTAAAGTTATTACATAGTATTCACGTAAAGCTGAAAAAACGCCATTATAAAACCTTCCCGTAATTCGATTTTTACATTAACACGCGAAGAAGATGGAGTAAAGCCATCTAACATTTATATAAGTGAAATTATGCAATTTCCCAAGGATAAGAGACATATTATAATGTAAATCACACTGGAAACCCAACAATGAGTTTAACCCATCGATTATCCTGGTCGACAATAGACCCAGATGGATCCTGGTTGGTATTTCAGGGATAATCAATACTTAATACTTAGAGAAAGTTATTACATAGTATTGACGTAAAGCTGAAAAAACGCCTTTATAATAACTTCCCCTAATTCCATTTTTGGATTAACACGCGAAGAAGATGGAGGAAAGCCATCTAATATTTATATAAGTGAAATTAAGCAATTTCCCAAGGATAAGAGACCTATTATATTGTAAACCACATTGGAAACCCAACAATGAGCTTAACCCATCGATTATCCTGGTCGAAAATAGTCCCAGATTGATCCTCGTTGGTATTTCAGGGATAATCAATACTTAATACTTAGATAGAGAAAGTTATTACATAGTATTGACGTAAAGCTGAAAAAACGCCTTTATAATAACTTCCCCTAATTCGATTTTTGCATTCACACGCGAAGAAGATGGAGGAAAGCCATCTAACATTTATATAAGTGAAATTATGCAATTTCCCAAGGATAAGAGACCTATTATAATGTAAATCACACTGGAAACCCAACAATGAGTTTAACCCATCGATTATCCTGGTCGAAAATAGTCCCAGATGGATCCTCGTTGGTATTTCAGGGATAATCAATACTTAATACTTAGATAGAGAAAGTTATTACATAGTATTGACGTAAAGCTGAAAAAACGCCTTTATAATAACTTCCCCTAATTCGATTTTTGCATTCACACGCGAAGAAGATGGAGGAAAGCCATCTAACATTTATATAAGTGAAATTATGCAATTTCCCAAGGATAAGAGACCTATTATAATGTAAATCACACTGGAAACCCAACAATGAGTTTAACCCATCGATTATCCTGGTCGACAATAGACCCAGATGGATCCTGGTTGGTATTTCAGGGATAATCAATACTTAATACTTAGAGAAAGTTATTACATAGTATTGACGTAAAGCTGAAAAAAACGCCTTTATAATAACTTCCCCTAATTCCATTTTGGATTAACACGCGAAGAAGATGGAGGAAAGCCATCTAATATTTATATAAGTGAAATTAAGCAATTTCCCAAGGATAAGAGACCTATTATATTGTAAACCACATTGGAAACCCAACAATGAGCTTAACCCATCGATTATATTGGTCGAAAATAGTCCCAGATTGAACCTCGTTGGTATTTCAGGGATAATCAATACTTAATACTTAGATAGAGAAAGTTATTACATAGTATTGACGTAAAGCTGAAAAAACGCCTTTAGAACTTCTACTAATGCGATTTTTGCATTAACACGCGAAGAAGATGGAGGAAAGCCATTTAATATTTATATAAGTGAAATTAAGCAATTTCCCAAGGATAAGAGACCTATTATAATGTAAATCACATTGGAAACCCAACAATGAGGTTAAGCGATCCATTATATTGGTCGAAAATAGTCCCAGATTGATCCTCGTTGGTATTTCAGGGATAATAATACATAATACTTACATAGGTAAAGTTATTACATAGTATTCACGTAAAGCTGAAAAAACGCCATTATAAAACCTTCCCGTAATTCGATTTTTACATTAACACGCGAAGAAGATGGAGTAAAGCCATCTAACATTTATATAAGTGAAATTATGCAATTTCCCAAGGATAAGAGACATATTATAATGTAAATCACACTGGAAACCCAACAATGAGTTTAACCCATCGATTATCCTGGTCGACAATAGACCCAGATGGATCCTGGTTGGTATTTCAGGGATAATCAATACTTAATACTTAGAGAAAGTTATTACATAGTATTGACGTAAAGCTGAAAAAACGCCTTTATAATAACTTCCCCTAATTCCATTTTTGGATTAACACGCGAAGAAGATGGAGGAAAGCCATCTAATATTTATATAAGTGAAATTAAGCAATTTCCCAAGGATAAGAGACCTATTATATTGTAAACCACATTGGAAACCCAACAATGAGCTTAACCCATCGATTATCCTGGTCGAAAATAGTCCCAGATTGATCCTCGTTGGTATTTCAGGGATAATCAATACTTAATACTTAGATAGAGAAAGTTATTACATAGTATTGACGTAAAGCTGAAAAAACGCCTTTATAATAACTTCCCCTAATTCGATTTTTGCATTCACACGCGAAGAAGATGGAGGAAAGCCATCTAACATTTATATAAGTGAAATTATGCAATTTCCCAAGGATAAGAGACCTATTATAATGTAAATCACACTGGAAACCCAACAATGAGTTTAACCCATCGATTATCCTGGTCGAAAATAGTCCCAGATGGATCCTCGTTGGTATTTCAGGGATAATCAATACTTAATACTTAGATAGAGAAAGTTATTACATAGTATTGACGTAAAGCTGAAAAAACGCCTTTATAATAACTTCCCCTAATTCGATTTTTGCATTCACACGCGAAGAAGATGGAGGAAAGCCATCTAACATTTATATAAGTGAAATTATGCAATTTCCCAAGGATAAGAGACCTATTATAATGTAAATCACACTGGAAACCCAACAATGAGTTTAACCCATCGATTATCCTGGTCGACAATAGACCCAGATGGATCCTGGTTGGTATTTCAGGGATAATCAATACTTAATACTTAGAGAAAGTTATTACATAGTATTGACGTAAAGCTGAAAAAAACGCCTTTATAATAACTTCCCCTAATTCCATTTTTGGATTAACACGCGAAGAAGATGGAGGAAAGCCATCTAATATTTATATAAGTGAAATTAAGCAATTTCCCAAGGATAAGAGACCTATTATATTGTAAACCACATTGGAAACCCAACAATGAGCTTAACCCATCGATTATATTGGTCGAAAATAGTCCCAGATTGAACCTCGTTGGTATTTCAGGGATAATCAATACTTAATACTTAGATAGAGAAAGTTATTACATAGTATTGACGTAAAGCTGAAAAAACGCCTTTAGAACTTCTACTAATGCGATTTTTGCATTAACACGCGAAGAAGATGGAGGAAAGCCATTTAATATTTATATAAGTGAAATTAAGCAATTTCCCAAGGATAAGAGACCTATTATAATGTAAATCACATTGGAAACCCAACAATGAGGTTAAGCGATCCATTATATTGGTCGAAAACAGTCCCAGATTGATCCTCGTTGGTATTTCAGGGATAATAATACATAATACTTACATAGGTAAAGTTATTACATAGTATTCACGTAAAGCTGAAAAAACGCCATTATAAAACCTTCCCGTAATTCGATTTTTACATTAACACGCGAAGAAGATGGAGTAAAGCCATCTAACATTTATATAAGTGAAATTATGCAATTTCCCAAGGATAAGAGACCTATTATAATGTAAATCACACTGGAAACCCAACAATGAGTTTAACCCATCGATTATCCTGGTCGAAAAAATTCCCAGATGGATCCTCGTTGGTATTTCAGGGATAATCAATACTTAATACTTAGATAAAGTTATTACATTGTATTGACGTAAAGCTGAAAAAACGGGTTTTATAACATCCCCAATTCGACTGGTGCATTAACACGAGAAGAGGATGCAGGAAAGCCATCTAACAATTATATATGTGAAATTGTGCAATTTCCCAAGGATAAGAGACCTATTATAATGTAAATCACACTGGAAACCCAACAATGAGTTTAACCCATCGATTATCCTGGTCGACAATAGACCCAGATGGATCCTGGTTGGTATTTCAGGGATAATCAATACTTAATACTTAGAGAAAGTTATTACATAGTATTGACGTAAAGCTGAAAAAACGCCTTTATAATAACTTCCCCTAATTCCATTTTTGGATTAACACGCGAAGAAGATGGAGGAAAGCCATCTAATATTTATATAAGTGAAATTAATCAATTTCCCAAGGATAAGAGACCTATTATAATGTAAACCACATTGGAAACCCAACAATGAGTTTAACCCATCGATTATCCTGGTCGACAATAGACCCAGATGGATCCTGGTTGGTATTTCAGGGATAATCAATACTTAATACTTAGAGAAAGTTATTACATAGTATTGACGTAAAGCTGAAAAAACGCCTTTATAATAACTTCCCCTAATTCCATTTTTGGATTAACACGCGAAGAAGATGGAGGAAAGCCATCTAACATTTATATAAGTGAAATTATGCAATTTCCCAAGGATAAGAGACATATTATAATGTAAATCACACTGGAAACCCAACAATGAGTTTAACCCATCGATTATCCTGGTCGACAATAGACCCAGATGGATCCTGGTTGGTATTTCAGGGATAATCAAGACTTAATACTTAGATAGAGAAAGTTATTACACAGTATTCACGTAAAGCTGAAAAAACGCCTTTAGAACTTCTACTAATACGATTTTTGCATGAACACGCGAAGAAGATGGAGGAAAGCCATTTAATATTTATATAAGTGAAATTATGCAATTTCCCAAGGATAAGAGACATATTATAATGTAAATCACACTGGAAACCCAACAATGAGGTTAAGCGATCGATTATATTGGTCGAAAATAGTCCCAGATTGATCCTCGTTGGTATTTCAGGGATAATCAATACTTAGATAGAGAAAGTTATTACATAGTATCGACGTAAAGCTGAAAAGACGGGTTTTATAACATCGCCAATTCGACTGGTGCATTAACACGAGAAGAGGATGCAGGAAACACATCTAACAATTATATATGCGAAATTATGCAATTTCCCAAGGATAAGAGACATATTATAATGTAAATCATACTGGAACATTCAGGGCATCTCCATCAACAAAGTAGCCCAAATTGAAATTGACTTGTGCGGTGTTAACTTTAATTTCCTGTGCCTAACTGAAACGTGGTGTAATTTAAACTCGGTTAAATCATTTGATGTGCACAATTTGTGTCTTATGTCTAACTTCTGCAGATCTTCTCATATACGTGGTGGTACTGCAATATATTACAAAAAGGGGTTACATGTAACTCCCCTTGACTTCGATATTTCACAATTTAGTGTTGAAATGTGTGGTGCAGTCTGGCATTCTGTCTCCAGAACCATCATTATTGTTTGTTACCGTCCCCCCTCGGGCGATTTTAAATTGTTTATGAATAACCTGTCTGCTTTGTTTAATGTGATGTATAAATGTAATTGTAGGTATATTCTTGCTGGTGACTTCAATGTTCATTTTGAATTGGATAGTAATTATGCCAGTCAACTCAATAGTCTTATGCAATCCTATAGCATGATTGCGGTGGTGAAAGAGCCCACAAGAGGCAGCGCTACTTTGGATAATGTCTTCTTAAATAATCGAGAAGATGTATTTTGTAAAGTGATGCCTTTTGTGTTTTCTGATCACCAGTACATTTTTTGTTATAGCAATTTTTCGACTAAGACTAGTGACTACGCCAACACTAAAGTAAGAAGTTTTAATCAAGCCGCAGTTATCCGATTTCATGCGTTACTCGAGAACCAGAGCTGGTCGGATCTGCACTCCTTTAGAAAGTTTGAAGATGCCTTTTCTTATTTTTATAATACCTTCGTTGACCATTTTAATGTTTGTTTTCCGGAGACCACTACTAAACACCAAAATAATTTACATACACGGAAAGGATGGGTTGATAGCGCAATAAAAAAAATTAGTAAAGATCTACGAAACCTTTATCACATTCAACAAATCTATCCCATCCTTAAACCCTACTATCTAGCGCTTAAATGCAAGTACAGACGTTACATTATTACGTGCAAGAGATCGTTTTACGGGAACCTTATTAACACATCCAGTAATAAAAATAAAACTGTGTGGAATATAATATCAACGCTTAATAACAACGGCAAGGTGGACAAGAATATTACGCTTATAACACCTGCAAAATTAATTGACGACCCCCAAGAAGTTGCTAATACGTTTAATAAAAATTTTATTAAAGCCCCCTTAGATATACTAAGCTCAGTTACACCCACTAGCCCCGATAACAACCCTAGCTCCGACTTGTACGGTACAAATGCTGCGAATATGTGTAGTAGTATGTGCGCGCTCCCCTTTAGTGAATCAGAACTCTTAAATTGTCTAAAGTGCCTGAAAAATAAAAAATCGTCTGGTCCTGATCATATACCCACGTCTTTGCTACGCTCTAGTCTTCCATTCATAATAAAGCCTATAACGCACCTAGTAAATTGGTCTTTTTCAGAAGGCATCTTTCCGACGGAACTCAAAATGTCAACGGTTCACCCTATTTATAAAAAAGGCAATTCTCAAGACTGGGCCAACTATAGACCAATTTCTGTCAGCCCAGCCATGTCCAAAATTTTTGAATATGCTATGCTGGAACGTCTGAACAATCACCTACTCAAACATGATATCATAAGCAGCAAACAGCACGGGTTTCGTAATGGCAAATCAACGGTGACTGCAATTACCTCCTTTGTTAACGATGTAATCTCATTTCTTGATAAGAAAGAAAGTGCTCTTGCAATTTTCTGCGACCTTAGCAGGGCCTTCGATACAGTGGATCACTCTTTATTGTTGCATAAACTGAACATATACGGAATAAGGGGTGTTGTTGCAAATTGGTTCTCCTCCTACCTCTCTGAGAGATGTCAGCAGGTAGAAATTAAATTCATAAATGGGAAGACAATTTCTAAATTTTTATCCTCGCCCCTGTCTCTAAACGTAGGAGTTCCCCAAGGATCCGTGTTGGGCCCTATCCTGTTTATATTATTTATCAATGACATTGTCATGTTTTTAAAGTCATTAATTTTATATGCTGATGATACTACGGCGCTAATCTCTGGTAAAACCAGGTATGATGTTCAAATAAAGGCCTGTGAGATGCTAAGTAAACTTAGCCAATGGTTTAACTTTAACCGATTATTTCTAAACCAAGATAAAACATCTATTATTCAATTTTCATGCCGCAGCAGTACAGTCGAATCAACTATTCCTACTCAAGCTAATGCCAAATTCTTGGGAATCTACATAGATCAAAATTTAAATTGGAAGTGCCACTGCGAACATCTAGTAAAACAGTTAAACACCTATTGCTATCAAATACGCAACGTAAAAGAACTGATAGGAATCCAGCACACTTTTTTAACATATTACTTTGCGCAAATACAATCTAGGCTCTCATATGGCATTATTGTCTGGGGCTCATCCAGCTCTGCTATGAGTGTATTCATTGTTCAAAAAAGGATAATTCGTTGTATTTCTGGGAGCAGCAAAACTACATCTTGCAAAAACATCTTCACCAAACTACGAATACTAACTCTTGCCTCTTTATACATCCTAGAAGTGCTTTCATTTATATTTATCAACCGTTCTCATCTATTACGCAACAGCGATTTTCATCCATATAACACGCGAAAAAGGGACCAATATGCTACCCCTAAAACAAGGATTAAATTAGCGCAGAACTCACCCACTACATTGGGTATCAAAATATTCAACCTTCTTCCCGATAATTTAAAGAAACAGACGACGCTAAAAGGATTCAGATCATCAATTAAAAAAATCCTCCTTGATCAAGCTCCATACACCATAAATGAATTTGTCACCCTCAACAGTTAAAAATGGTGTGTTTTGCTTACAATTTTAATTTTAAAAATAGATATTGTGTATTCGATGTAATTTTATTTATTTTTTTTAACAATTGATTTATATGTATGCATGTATTTACTTTTGACGTATCCTATGCAATGGCTACCATTTGTCAGGGATAGTAAATAAATATTATTATTATTATTATTAATGAGTTTAACCCATCGATTATCCTGGTCGACAATAGACCCAGATGGATCCTGGTTGGTATTTCAGGGATAATCAATACTTAATACTTAGATAGAGAAAGTTATTACATAGTATTCACGTAATGCTGAAAAAACGCCTTTAGAACTTCTACTAATGCGATTTTTGCATTAACACGCGAAGAAGATGGAGGAAAGCCATTTAATATTTATATAAGTGAAATTAAGCAATTTCCCAAGGATAAGAGACCTATTATAATGTAAACCACATTGGAAACCCAACAATGAGCTTAACCCATCGATTATCCTGGTCGAAAATAGTCCCAGATTGATCCTCGTTGGTATTTCAGGGATAATCAATACTTAATACTTAGATAGAGAAAGTTATTACATAGTATTGACGTAAAGCTGAAAAAACGCCTTTATAATAACTTCCCCTAATTCCATTTTTGGATTAACACGCGAAGAAGATGGAGGAAAGCCATATTAATATTTATGTAAGTGAAATTAAGCAATTTCCCAAGGATAAGAGACCTATTATAATGTAAATCACATTGGAAACCCAACAATGAGTTTAACCCATCGATTATCCTGGTCGACAATAGACCCAGATGGATCCTGGTTGGTATTTCAGGGATAATCAAGACTTAATACTTAGATAGAGAAAGTTATTACATAGTATTCACGTAAAGCTGAAAAAACGCCTTTAGAACTTCTACTAATGCGATTTTTGCATTAACACGCGAAGAAGATGGAGGAAAGCCATTTAATATTTATATAAGTGAAATTAAGCAATTTCCCAAGGATAAGAGACCTATTATAATGTAAATCACATTGGAAACCCAACAATGAGGTTAACCCATCGATTATATTGGTCGAAAATAGTCCCAGATTGATCCTCGTTGGTATTTCAGGGATAATCAATACTTAATACTTAGATAGAGAAAGTTATTACATAGTATTGACGTAAAGCTGAAAAAACGCCTTTATAATAACTTCCCCTAATTCGATTTTTGCATTCACACGCGAAGAAGATGGAGGAAAGCCATCTAACATTTATATAAGTGAAATTATGCAATTTCCCAAGGATAAGAGACCTATTATAATGTAAATCACACTGGAAACCCAACAATGAGTTTAACCCATCGATTATCCTGGTCGAAAATAGTCCCAGATGGATCCTCGTTGGTATTTCAGGGATAATCAATACTTAATACTTAGATAGAGAAAGTTATTACATAGTATTGACGTAAAGCTGAAAAAACGCCTTTATAATAACTTCCCCTAATTCGATTTTTGCATTCACACGCGAAGAAGATGGAGGAAAGCCATCTGACATTTATATAAGTGAAATTATGCAATTTCCCAAGGATAAGAGACATATTATAATGTAAATCACACTGGAAACCCAACAATGAGTTTAACCCATCGATTATCCTGGTCGACAATAGACCCAGATGGATCCTGGTTGGTATTTCAGGGATAGGGGAGAGTTGGGCAAAACGGGATATTTAGTTGAATACTCATGATAACTTTTTTAATAATTGAAGAATATTAATAAATTTTTATACATGATTTCATTAGTGTTTTCTCATTACTTTCAATTAGTTGCTTTTTCAAATACAAGTAATTTAACAAAAATTTACGCGTTCTTTACAAATATGGCAAGGTATCCTGTTTTAGCCGCCTGGTCGGATAAAACAGGATACTGCGTTTTAATATTTAAAAAGAGGTCAGTTAACTGAGAAATAACGATTATTATTAAAAAAATATTTATTATATTAAACAAAGCCATATTATTCATTACAAAAATCACATGAGAATGCTTCGGTATCGTCAGCCTCTACACCAGCACATGCTTCATGAGCCCAACCGCTACAGTGTTGGCATTTTATTCACCCTTCTTGAGACTTCGAATTTGAATACAGTTCGGTGCAATATAAACATAGTTCGTCGTCGTTCTCTTCTTCAGAACAAGTCTCTTCAACCTTCTTGGGGCTTATTCGGTTTATCAATCATTTTATCATACTATCCCGTTTTACCCTACTTGCTCTCTGAAGCCAAATAGTCGATTTTCAAACACTTATCAAATAAAACTATATAAACGATTGTGAAAATGTAAAGAACATTAATACCCAGTATTAAATAATCACTTACCGTTGATCTATCTTGTAAACACATGAAAAAAAAACAACTTGAATAGCGCGTAAACAATTTAGTGTAACTTCAATTTTTCATTAATATGGTCGTACTTAAGTCAAATGCGACGATATTTGTAGAAATTGCAGTCGTAAGTGAGGGACCGTACAAGGGGCATTAGCTTCAGTTATTTACCGAAGGATAGCAATAATGGTAAAAACAAAAACCGAGGTATCTTGTTTTACCCGACTATCCGTTTTGCCCGACTCTCCCCTAATCAATACTTAATACTTAGAGAAAGTTATTACATAGTATTGACGTAAAGCTGAAAAAACGCCTTTATAATAACTTCCCCTAATTCCATTTTTGGATTAACACGCGAAGAAGATGGAGGAAAGCCATTTAATATTTATATAAGTGAAATTAAGCAATTTCCCAAGGATAAGAGACCTATTATAATGTAAATCACATTGGAAACCCAACAATGAGGTTAACCCATCGATTATATTGGTCGAAAATAGTCCCAGATTGATCCTCGTTGGTATTTCAGGGATAATCAATACTTAATACTTAGATAGAGAAAGTTATTACATAGTATTGACGTAAAGCTGAAAAAACGCCTTTATAATAACTCCCCTAATTCCATTTTTGGATTAACACGCGAAGAAGATGCAGGAAAGCCATCTAATATTTATATAAGTGAAATTAAGCAATTTCCCAAGGATAAGAGACCTATTATAATGTAAACCACATTGGAAACCCAACAATGAGCTTAACCCATCGATTATATTGGTCGAAAATAGTCCCAGATTGAACCTCGTTGGTATTTCAGGGATAATCAATACTTAATACTTAGATAGAGAAAGTTATTACATAGTATTGACGTAAAGCTGAAAAAACGCCTTTAGAACTTCTACTAATGCGATTTTTGCATTAACACGCGAAGAAGATGGAGGAAAGCCATTTAATATTTATATAAGTGAAATTATGCAATTTCCCAAGGATAAGAGACCTATTATAATGTAAATCACATTGGAAACCCAACAATGAGGTTAACCAATCGACTATCCTGGTCGAAAATAGTCCCAGATGGATCCTCGTTGGTATTTCAGGGATAATCAATACTTAATACTTAGATAAAGTTATTACATTGTATTGACGTAAAGCTGAAAAAACGGGTTTTATAACATCCCCAATTCGACTGGTGCATTAACACGAGAAGAGGATGCAGGAAAGCCATCTAACAATTATATATGTGAAATTGTGCAATTTCCCAAGGATAAGAGACCTATTATAATGTAAATCACACTGGAAACCCAACAATGAGTTTAACCCATCGATTATCCTGGTCGAAAATAGTCCCAGATGGATCCTCGTTGGTATTTCAGGGATAATCAATACTTAATACTTAGATAGAGAAAGTTATTACATAGTATTGACGTAAAGCTGAAAAAACGCCTTTATAATAACTTCCCCTAATTCGATTTTTGCATTCACACGCGAAGAAGATGGAGGAAAGCCATCTGACATTATATAAGTGAAATTATGCAATTTCCCAAGGATAAGAGACATATTATAATGTAAATCACACTGGAAACCCAACAATGAGTTAACCCATCGATTATCCTGGTCGACAATAGACCCAGATGGATCCTGGTTGGTATTTCAGGGATAATCAAGACTTAATACTTAGATAGAGAAAGTTATTACATAGTATTGACGTAAAGCTGAAAAAACGCCTTTATAATAACTTCCCCTAATTCCATTTTTGGATTAACACGCGAAGAAGATGGAGGAAAGTCATCTAACATTTATATAAGTGAAATTATGCAATTTCCCAAGGATAAGAGACATATTATAATGTAAATCACACTGGAAACCCAACAATGAGTTTAACCCATCGATTATCCTGGTCGACAATAGACCCAGATGGATCCTGGTTGGTATTTCAGGGATAATCAAGACTTAATACTTAGATAGAGAAAGTTATTACATAGTATTCACGTAATGCTGAAAAAACGCCTTTAGAACATCTACTAATGCGATTTTTGCATTAACACGCGAAGAAGATGGAGGAAAGCCATTTAATATTTATATAAGTGAAATTAAGCAATTTCCCAATGATAAGAGACCTATTATAATGTAAATCACATTGGAAACCCAACAATGAGGTTAACCAATCGACTATCCTGGTCGAAAATAGTCCCAGATGGATCCTCGTTGGTATTTCAGGGATAATCAATACTTAATACTTAGATAGGTAAAGTTATTACATAGTATTCACGTAAAGCTGAAAAAGGCCTTTATAAACACTTCCCCTAATTCGATTTTTGCATTCACACGCGAAGAAGATGGAGGAAAGCCATCTAACATTTATATAAGTGAAATTATGCAATTTCCCAAGGATAAGAGACCTATTATAATGTAAATCACACTGGAAACCCAACAATGAGTTTAACCCATCGATTATCCTGGTCGAAAAAATTCCCAGATGGATCCTCGTTGGTATTTCAGGGATAATCAATACTTAATACTTAGATAGAGAAAGTTATTACATTGTATTGACGTAAAGCTGAAAAACGGGTTTTATAACATCCCCAATTCGACTGGTGCATTAACACGAGAAGAGGATGCAGGAAAGCCATCTAACAATTATATATGTGAAATTGTGCAATTTCCCAAGGATAAGAGACCTATTATAATGTAAATCACACTGGAAACCCAACAATGAGTTTAACCCATCGATTATCCTGGTCGAAAATAGTCCCAGATGGATCCTCGTTGGTATTTCAGGGATAATCATACTTAATACTTAGATAGAGAAAGTTATTACACAGTATTCACGTAAAGCTGAAAAAACGCCTTTAGAACTTCTACTACTGCGATTTTTGCATTAACACGCGAAGAGATGGAGGAAAGCCATCTACATTTATATAAGTGAAATTATGCAATTTCCCAAGGATAAGAGACCTATTATAATGTTAAATCACACTGGAAACCCAACAATGAGTTTAACCCATCGATTATCCTGGTCGAAAAAATTCCCAGATGGATCCTCGTTGGTATTTCAGGGATAATCAATACTTAATACTTAGATAGAGAAAGTTATTACATTGTATTGACGTAAAGCTGAAAAACGGGTTTATAACATCCCCAATTCGACTGGTGCTTTAACACGAGAAGAGTGCAGGAAAGCCATCTAACAATTATATATGTGAAATTGTGCAATT